>VXBU01007090.1:278474-410339 GCA_013400315.1 Bombycilla garrulus
CCCACTCCTGCAAGAAGAAAAGCAAGAAAAGAGAATCCAAGCTTCCATGTAGCTGGCTGCGTTCTTAGGTGACTCTTACGTGTGGATGGTGCCAAGCTGGAGAAGTGCAGGTCATGTGGCAGCTTCACAGCGAGAGAGGAACTGCGGGTTATTTGAAATGATACCGTAGGTGTAGCCATGAGGAGAATAGCACTTTTCTGGTTTGGGGCTCATTGCTTTGGTTTTTGTTTTGGGGGATTTCTTTTGAACTATGACTCTTAAGGTTTTTGAAGGCTTTCTGAAAAATGTTTAGGTTTTCTTTATTATTCCCACAGAAAGTGCAGGAATGTTGAGTGGATTTATTGGATTTCAGTGAAGGGAGAAAATGCAGAACAAAAACTATTAAACGCTAGTTAAATGAACTGAAGAGTGGATGACAAAATTGATGCAAGCTGTATAATCTGCTTTTAGAGTAAGCTATATCAATCACAGTGCTATATTATCATTATAATCTGGTGTACAATACTTCTGCCTTTTGAGTTCTGTAATGTCTCTGTTTTTATTTCCACATATTGAAAAGCAGTTTATGGAAAGTTTCAGTGTCCCTGGTTCAGAAATCTGTGCTGGGAAATGGAGTTGGCTGGCTTTTTATTTTCATGTTCTCCAAGATTGCAATAAGGAGCTTTTACATGTTAAATGTATCATTGTTGCATTGATGATGATGTACCAGTTTTGCCGTAGCTGTTAAGACATTGAAGGAATAGAAGCTTTTTTTTGTAGGATGTCTTACTTTGAACACGCTATAAATTTGAGATGGGTCTGTCATTTAACATTTGATGGTAAATTTTTCACTGTTGCATCCATGTTTGCTTTGGGCTATAGATCCTGATGAAAAATGCCACAAAGGGAACTGGTTTGGCATTTTAAAATCATTGTCTTGGTTTCTGTGTTCCTTTGCTTTTGTTTTGAGATCACATATTTCATTTGGCGTGAAAATCACCCGTGTGCAGCAGCTCTCCTCCAGGATGCCAAGGCCTGCCTTCTGTAGGGGAATGTTTACCTCAAGAGAACATACTCTGCAAATATGGTATCTGGAAATGCCGGGAGCTGAATGATTTCAGATCACTGATTTTCTCCAGGCATTAGTCAAGGGAGGGCAGCAGATGAGAATAGGAAGCAAATGTCTCAGTAGCAGCATGAGAGGACTTTTGCTGATTTTATTTGGTTGCCAGTGTTCTTTGATTGCCACATTTAGTTTTAAACAAGCTCCTAAAAACGGTGTGACTGGAAAGCACATTCTTGAGTCTAGCAAACATCATTTGCGGTTTTCAGTGCCTGCCGTTCCTTTTGTATCTAAAAAGGGGAAGTATCCAACAATCTCACCTCCCCAAAATATTACTGTAATAGTAACCATTACATTTTTTGTAAAAAAAATTTAAAAAACGTTAAAAAAAGCAAGTACCAAGAGCTTTGTATCTTCTTGAGTATATTAAAAATTTGACATGAATACATATATATAAATAAATAAAAAAGTCTATATATCTATATATATATATTGTTGTGCAGAGAATAGGTTAACAAAACCATGTAAGGTAGTTTGCAGGAGAGGGAAGCATTTGTTGATTCAGGGAAAATGACTGATGCCAGAAGCTGTCAGTGATTTGGATGATATGTGTGCTGCTTCGCACCCTCCCTTTTTGAGCCTCATCTTCCACGTACGTTGCAGTGTCACTTCTGGATCCTGGGGAAGGTGAAGTTGCTTGGAGCAAATCAACATAGCAAAGATTTGTTTTTTCGCCTGCATGAGAGTCCTATTGGGCCAAAGATGCTCAGCGGATCAAGGGAAGCAAAGAGAGGCACCTGTGACCATCTGTGTCAGGGCAGTGTCTCTCTGTGTAGACATAAAGTGTGGCAATGAACCAGATACATCGTCTGACTGTATATTATATCAATGGTGCTCTTTTCATACTTGTTCTGCCAATACGCGGAGACCCTTTTAACCAAGCTACACAGAAGAGTTTTATATCACTTTTGGTTATGTACTTGGTGTATTCTTTTTGTATATGAAAGGATTTTTTTAAAAACGTTCAGTAATTAGCAATGGAACCTGCTTTGTAGCTGACTAGAACAGTGTAAGAGAAGGGCCATGCTGTCAGTCTGTCCCTGATCTACTTCAAACCATATATTTACCAAAGGAGTCTGAGAAAAAGTTCACTTAAAATAAAGACCTGACTGTTGAAAGGAGTCTCTGCTAAGACTTTGTGGTTTAGTTATTGTGCAGATATTTCAAAGCCAGCAAGAACAGAGAAAACTGCAGGAAGGGGCAAGGGAAGTGACTGCTGGGGCCAGTTACAGTCATGACTTCCAATCCTAGATATCCCAAGGCTCCTAGCGGGGACACTACAGGGACACTCAGAATCTGGGCTGGAGTCTACTTTGACCTCTGTCATTAATGGGATGAAAACACTAAGGATATTTGAGAAGCAGATTCAGACCCCATCTCACTTCTCCCAAAAGTCTTTTTGGTATTTACACTGCACCCTGAACTGTCCCTATCAGGTTAGATGGCACTGGCTGCTCAGCTCATCGTAGCAAACTGTTCTTTGTTTTCCTAGGGGTGTTACAGCAGCCAGCAGAGTTGTGAGCTGACAACATGGTTTATTGCTGCAGAAAATCAGAGGATGGCATGTCAAGAAGCTGGATACCAAATTGATGGGCCAAGGCTTCCCCTGGGAATCACACATCAAACCCCACCCTTCTCATGCCTTACATTGACAACTAATTCCCAAGTATGTAGCAATAACCCATCCTCAACATTACTGTGGGTTTTTTTCTTCTAAACAAACTGTTGTTCGGATGGTGAGGAAAGAAAACAGATTGGGGGATGACTTGCATGTGAGACTGTCACCTCGTATTACCAGCCCACCTGCTGATGTCCTAAGCAGGGTACGTTGAACCGGGTCGGGTGATTCAATGTTCTTTTTGTGAATGGTCAAAAGCTCACTGGTGGGATATGTGCCCACCCCTGGCCTCACCTCTCCCCTTGTTGGCACAAGTGTGACTGGCTGTTGGAGTTGTTCTGGGATGTGGGTGGATGAACCCGTAATTGTTGTATTTTGGCAGCAGGGACTGTATGTAAAGAAGGGAAAGCGGCAATGTGTGTGACTAATGCTGCAGTAGAGTCTAGAGTCTCCTGCTAAAAGGCAGGCAGTGCTTTTTAGTGCTCAGGTATGTGTGACCTCCTCTTTTCCTGTTGACTCTACTGTGAAAACAGGAGGGAATCTGCCTGCAAGGGGCTAGGGTAGATGAGATTTCTACCTGCAGAAATTGTAGTGGGAGGGATGGTTATGGAAGGAAGTGATAGTGTTGCAAGACTCCTGCTAAAGAGGAGGAGGAAATCTGATGGCCCAGTCAGGGCTGAGATAACACGAGGGAGAGGGGGACTTCTGACAGCATGTGATTACTGTAGAACCTTCTTCCTAAGAAGGTGGCTCACATATCTCCCAGGCATTTTCACTGAGCTGTGCAAGTTGAAAAAACGTGTGCCAACTCCCCTGGAGAAGCATCAAGTGAGTGTGCAAGCAGTTGTGCTTTATGGCTTCGCAGGTCAGTCAGTGTGTCTGCAGAAAACAAAGAGGAGAGCAAAAGGGCAAGGCTGTAGGACATTTTGGTTCTGTCATGGATTTAAGCAGCAATACAACCATAAATGCAACTCAAGGTGTGTTGTCAGCTTGAAATGCTTCCTAGGGAATCGCTGTAGGTCCTGATCTTCAGTGTCTTCTGTTCTGGCATAGCTGCTGCCTATCCCAGATCTGCTCTCACGTGCTCAGACCTTCTGGTTCTGAACGTGCTTCTACCAGGGAAGCAAATCTGGTCTCTGTTGCCAGGATGCCCCAAAAAGGACTGACCTGAGGACTACGAACCAACTTGTTGTCAGGGACACATGAAAGCCACAGGTGGCATGTCTGTTATAGCAGTTTACTAAGTTTGTGCCAACTCTGAGGAGCAGTTTCAGTAATACTTTCTAGCAGGAGAGCCTTGTGCTAGGTAAAGCAGTTTTCACTCCTAGAGCAGTTCCATGAGATTGAAGGTGGTAAGTCACTTTCTGTTACCTGCCTTAAGGTTGAGCGTAGGCTCAGCTACCTGAGAGAGGTGCACGTGTCAAACCATCGAGTAAGCAAAGCTTCAGAAGCCAAATGGACACATAAAAGTGGTTATAGCCTCATCTGCTGAGCAACTGCTGGCTCGGTGAAACCTACAGTGTGCCAATACCTTCAGCCAGCAGGTTTGTGCTGTTGGGGTGGAGATTTTGACAGTGTTTATATAGGTGTAGTTTCTTGCAAAATTTCTTTGTTATGATGCCCCTAAAATCTGGTGTTTCCTTATCTTTGACAGAGAAATTCTCTGATTTACTGATACAGTAACTAATCTAGCGCATTTAAGGGGAGGATACTATGAGCCTTTGTTTTCTGTCTTAAGTTTGACATCAGGGTAGGATGATCTGAAGTCCAAGGTGAGGAGGAAGATAGTGCAGATACTACAAGGCCTGCCAATCTGGTTCTTACTGTTCAGAAAAAAAATAACTAGACTAAGAAGCTTACTGGTAATTAGTAGCTAATGTGTTTGTAACTATCATGTGCCTTAAAATTTTCATGGTAGGAGAATTTAAAAAAAAATCAACAATGTGTTTTCTGTAATACTGCTCAACATTCTCTCTGTAGTTTAGACTGGTGGGATTTTGCATTGTATTTACACTGTACTATAAACTGAAACACTTAGAATGGTTTGATTTTACAAGTATGGAGAGGAAAAAAGAGGTGGATTATGCTTTTCATAGAACAAATGTTACCGTGACAGAATGTATTATTATTATTATGATAGGATCTTTCCATAATGCAGACAAGTAGAATGCTTGTTAGAAACCAGGTATGTAGGATAACAATTTGGTGTGTTTTCAATAAACCATGCCTGGAAAGAATACACGTGCCATTGGTTATCTTTTTGTTACATCAGGTATCTCAAATATTCTTTGGCTTTTGCAGCAGCAGTTTTCTGTGGCAAGGGATTATTCAACCCTAGCTCAGGTCAATGCTCTGTGTTAGCAAAAGGTCAGTGGTAATGAGGGGCAATTGAAATATCCTATAAATGAGTAAAGCTGAACATTTTTGACTCATTGCCATATGCTGGAGTTGTAACATGACCCTAGACTGTAGATTATGAGGTTTTTTTTTCCTTTTTTAATATACAAGCATATTTCTGTGGGAAAGACCTCTGCACCACTGTTCAAGGGCCAGCATGTCTGTGAGCACAAAATTTGCTGATAGCTTTTCCATTTGAGAAGTTATTAACCTTTCCCAACTAAGTCTTAAAATCCATGTAACTTTACAAAATGCACATTTCTGAACTGTGTGTAAGAAAAACAAATTGCAGCAATGTATGAGGTTTGGTTGACATGAGAAATTGTTACTTTGAAGAGGTGCCAAATAATTCACTTTTGGTACTGTGGAAAGGAGGAAAATCCTGATAATGAAGAATCACCCATGTATTTAAGGTAACAGCCAGTTACCAACAGATACTTACTCTCTTGAGGACTGCTTCATCTGTGTTTGTGAGATCATTGACTGGCATGCCTAAACACACCATATTCACTGCCATGGCTTTGTGAAACCTGATAAAAGCTGATAAATCTTGACAGAATGTTCTGGAGGGTCTTAGAGAATGGAGGTCAGGTTTTCTGTGAGTGAAAGGTTGATGAATCATTGCCAGTAATGGTGTTTGCCATATGTGAATTTCTGATTGTACCATTCACAGCACTATAAGGTTTCATTTATGTGCAAATGTTTGCAAACAGCACTTGGAAGGTCATCTCTAGGTTACCTCCCCTCCTTACTTCAGATGTCTTAAATGCATCCCTAGGTGTTTTGTAAAATCATCTCTGGATCTGTTCTTGCAGCTAGAGGATACAGTTTCACGAGTGCTATGATAAGATGTGGGCTCCTGGGCTTAGCATCCTGCACCTTGGTGTCATTCCTCCACTGCAGGGAGGAATCTGATTTTCCTTTTGTAGATGCACTAATATGGTAATGAATAGCAGATGCTGTAGGTAAGGTATTGAGCTAAAACAAATATGTTGTTTTTACAACTGACATTTTATAGCTGTCAAAATGATTACATTTCCAGCTTATCACAGGTTGGGCAAATGGAAACGGTGAGTCTGCAGGTGAAAGGTTAATCTGGTAACAATGGGCAAGAAATATCTCAGCCCTCATCTGTTTCAGGTTTCAGCAGTGTCTTGGGGTAATATTCTGTCCTCAGGGGTCTCTTCCCCAGTATCTTACTTTGAAGGTCTCTGAAGCACAGCAGTGGCAGGATCTTGTTCTGGTACAAGCTGATGGGGATCTTGTGAAACAGAAGATGCTTTATAATGTCATTAACTGAGCTATAGAGACAGAGGCAAAGTCTGAAGCTCTGTTACTCTGTTCAATGTGTGTGTGTGGACAGCAATCATAGCTGTTATGTGTAAGGTACCTTATAGCTGATTCCTGATTGACTGCTCAGCCACGTAAGGACACTTCACTGCTCTGCTGGTGTCACCTTGGGTGGGAGAGTAGGGATTGCTCCCTTCTTGTTGCTCTTGTAGGGGGTTCTATATGTTGCCTTCACTGTGTTTACTGTTTGACTCATTGGTCAGAATTCTCCAGTGAGCTGCTTTTCACTTCCTCATGCCAGTGTGAGCAGGCAGTGCTCCTGTACAAACATTTGATGGATGCACACAAGTAAATTCTTATGGAAGGATTGCTTCCATGGGTGCTGTTATGCAAAAGCCAATAGTGCTAGGTTTGACTTCCTCTTAAATCCTCCTCCTTTCTTGTACACCAAATTGGTTCAGTATTTTGAAAGACAGTATGATGTCCCTTTGAGGTAACAAAGAGGCTCTGGCAGAAACCAGACCTCACTCATGTGCAGCCTGAATCACTAAGACAACCTAGACAGTAACTGTCATCTGGAGAACAGATGTAAATTACCAGTATTCTGTGAGATCATCCATTTCTGACTTGAGCTGTGACAATTTGCAGAGAGCTTTGTGTTGTTTTAGGGGAGTTCTTCCCCTTGGGAGCTTTCTATCAGTGGTACACTCTCGTGGGCACTGCTTAAACTCATGCACTGTTCCATCTGCAGTATGTGCAAGAATGGGTTGTGTCTTCTAATTGTAAGAGGCTGATGTTGCAATAACACTCAGTAGGTTTTTAGAATATGTTTGAATTAGAAGATCCACTGTCTGCCTTTTGCTTCTCCCAGAATTCAAAGCGTGACTTTATTTTGAAAAGTGCCTCTTCTCCCTGGGAGATTTCACATTTATGTGTCAGTGACTCCAGATCATATTTGCTCAACTGACCAAAAGCCTTTTTTCTAATTGTCAGTCATGCAAACTGAGTCAGGCTTTTTTCTTTTCATCCCTTGCCACCAATAATTAAGAGCATTTCAAATATGTAGTGAAGTGGAAAAATTTTTCTTACATATGGAATTCTGCAAATATTCTGATAGTACATACATTGTGTTTATTTTTACAATTTCCCATGTAGGAGATGCTTTCTAATGAATTAAAATACTTTTTTGTACTAAAAGGTGGCTGTAATATTTGCCACATGTATTACAAAGACATTATTCACTAGTGCATCTTTTGAAATATCCACTCAACAGGTTCTCACCTTTCCTAATCTTCTTGACAGTCTCTTGAACAGTAATTCTGGCCATTAACAAGTAGTAGGGTTGCATTTTTCTGATCCTCTCTTGTAAAGTGCAGAAGAGTCTACCTGTTTATTCTTACTCATCCTTCTGAGACTGGTTTGCTCATCAGCCTGTGTGATGTGCCCTGCTGTGACAGAAGTGTCTGCTGGATGCAAAGGTGTTTAAGGCTAAACACAAGTGAGGATTTCTTTGGAGTCAAGGCTTTAGAGGTACCAGTTTTCTGGTCCACTGTATGTATCCAGATTTTCCAGTTTTCTCTAGAAACTTGTATATGCCAGTAAATGTGCTTGAAGATTATTTTGCATTGCAAATTGTGCAAAAATTGCTTCCAACCACCTGAAGGACTTTGGTCCAATGACTTGGAGTTGAGCTGAATACCCAGGAGATGTGCTGCTGAGCAATGTTACAGAACAAATCACTGACTTACAGTACAAGATGGAGGTGTTAGAACTTGGTGTTGGCTCTACACAGAACAGCACAACAGAGACACCTGAGGCTGCTTCTGCATAATCTAACCCAGTACGGGAAATCTTGTGTCTTTCTCAATATGACAGAGTTAACTTGTCAGGGAAACTCTGTCAGTGTTGCCTTCTCCTATCCCTGTGGAACGCACGCCTTACAAGCTGGCTGGGTCACCATGGTTTGCATGGTCCATTTCTAAACTGACTCTGTCACCTTAGCCTGTTGTAGTTTTCTTTCAGGGATCCTCTGCTCCTACTGGTGTCCTGGAGGTGGATTTTCTGCAGCACATGGCCCAGGGGAGGGACCACTGCGGTAAGGTGGGTTATACAAGGAAGAAACTTGTAACAGGCTTGAAAGAATCCCTCCTTGGAAGACAGGAATGGTTATCCTTGATTTTCACTCTGATTTTTAACTGTTGGATCTTTCTGTGGCTGTTTTAAGTCTGGAAGTCTCACGTGCAGTACAGAATTCAGTGGAAAAAATGAATGTCATGCCCCTCCTCTGTTGTTTTCTATTTTTTATTTATAAATGTGATCATTGCAGGACATACTAGGATATGCCACTGGATTTCTGCATTGTTCAGGTAAGTTAAAGACTGTATTTGGCTTTGAATCTTCTCAATGATAACCCACACTATTTACATAGTGTAACACCACTGAGGTTAACCAGGATGTGCAGGACGCACCTGCTAAAACCCATTCTTTCTGGGCTTTATACAGCATCTTAAACATACCCAGCACTTCAGAGTAAGCAGTTTGGCCTGCCCCTAAAAAGCACATACTATGTATGTACAGTATAATGAGGGGATAAACAGCATTTTCTCAAGGTCAAATGTTACATAGCTTTGTATTCTTTCAGAAGGAGTCTGCTCCTTTTGTTACCTGTTACTGTGCTTATTTTAATCTGTTTACTACTTCAGTTTTCCTTGCCTCTGCATGGGCAGATTAATAATTTTATTTGTTTGTGTTTTCAGAATTCTGGTTTTTCTCATCACTGCATGGGTCTGTCTTCTTTCAGTGTGTGCTCTTTTCTTTCACATAGAGATGATTAGCGTTTGCAGTAAATGTGCAAAGAAGTATCTGATCTCACAGTAGGAACCCTCACTGCATCAAGAGGCAGGCTAGTAATTTAGCAAAAATAGGGCACGTGAAATGGTCTTTTCTTGCAACATGGATGTTTTTTTCCACTCTTGCTAATGATGAATGAGTTTAGCTTGAGGACACAAGTCTTCAGAAGTTGCAGTGTATTCCTTCACTTCACCCTAAACCCAAACTGTGGTTGTTGAAGTTGAGCTCAAAATTGATGATGTGTTGGTCAAGGCAAGGCAATGTGCATCATCACCTTGGGTGTTAATGTGGAACAATGGCACACACCTGACTTACTCCATATTTTTGTTTCTACCTCACCTAAAGAGATCACTAGTGCTTGTTTAATTACAGGCTCCAAAATAAAAAAAAATTTAAAAAAAATTAAAAAACTGTAAAGTATGGACAAGTTAACCTGGGCAGTTGCATTTACATAATTTGAAACAAAAGTTGATTATTAATGACTCTCTTTATCCCAAAAACACAGCCTTCTCCATAGCATCTTCCACTTGCATATATTCCAGATGAGATGGGTAGTTAGTGCATTGGAAATGGGGGCTCTTGCGGACATAGTTAAGGAAATCTGGAGCTCCTGGAAAAATAACGTTGTCAGCCAGAAGAACTGAGCCTTTCCTCAGCAAGTTGCATTCCTAGAAAGAAGAGAAATGGCTTCATAGTGGCTGTTAAAGCAGACATGGGCTTGAATGTAATGTACTTTCATGTTAACCAGGTATACTTGAGTACCTCTACCCATTGTGGTACAGGTCTGGAAGGTCGGAGAGACATGGCAGAAGCTGAGTAACTCTTGGATCCTTTGTGTTCATCTGCTGACTTTTCCTGTTTATTAGTAGAACATTAGAGATGCTGATTCTGAAATAGCAAATCAAGTGGAAGTGTGTGGTTTGCTCCTCAGCTTGTTTTGAGCTGTATCTACATGATCAGTAAGGTGGCTTTGTTTTGGCTATCATGCCTCATGTTTAAAAACTTTTTTAATATGGCATTAAACTGTTGTAATAACACTTTAGATCACCTGAGAGTAGCATGTACTGCTTTGGCCACTCACAGTCAGACTCCAAAACTGCTAAAAGAATGGAAGATTTTTTGTGTTTGTTTTCCTTTCATCTTAAACTACTCCCTGCCATTTTGTTCAGGATCTGGGCATGAAGCAGAGTTCTGTACAATGAAGATCCCTCTGACAAATTTCCACAAGACATAACTAACTTGCAATAGTCACATCAAGTGCAATGTTTATCCTCAGTAAACCTAAAAACTTAACTTTTACTGGTATTTTTGTCTAGAAGAAGTTGCTTATCTGGGTTTACCAGCTGCTTTAAAACAAAGTCTGTTGCTAAATCAGCTTGGTTGTTATCCTGTGGTTACAGGCAGTAGCTGCAGCCAAAGCATGGAGTGTTTTTCGTTCCTCCCAAGTCTATGAGAACAGTTCTGTTGATGAGTGTCCTGCATGAGCTGTCCTGTTGAGCTTATTGCTTTTGCCTCTGGGGACTGAATGCCAGTCAGCACAGTAGACGTGATTTTAGAGACACATCAAATACCCTCCAGTCTGTTTCTATTGCACAGCTTACAGAAGCCTGCAAGAGACAACACACTGGATTTTCCACTGGTCATCAGGATTTCAGCTGCTCTTCATGTCTGCCTTTTTTGTCTGGACCACTTCCAATATATACATATTTCATCAAAATATATTAATACTTCATATTCACTATTCATACTGCAATACCTGCTGAAAATACATTTCAGAAAGTTTGTGACAGCTGAGAAAATCTGAGGATCTTTTCTTTGTCTTTCTACTCCTAATTTCATGGGAGTTTTTTGCAACTTTGTATCACAGTTGCATCAGACTGACCACTACCATGGAACTAAACCATCTGTTTGTTTTGGCTGTGTTGTGAAGGCTGTTCTGATAAGGATGCACTGTGGAAAGAGCTCAGTCATCCTTACACAGGCAGTTAAAAAGAAAGCATTCTCTGAGTACAAAATAACTAGGGAGGAGACATTTTCTTCAGCTACTGCTGTGTAAATTCAATACTAGCTGTTCATAATCCCAAACAAATTTCTTTTTCAAACAGCTTTCTGGAGGACAGGGCTTAAAACTAAAAATCAGGGGGCATGAGTCAGAAAATAGAGTTGTAGTCCTCAAGCAAGGGTCAGGAAGTATTTGGCAGGTTCTTAATTTAAGAGGTAGGCACAAAAAAAGTGGATTTATTTGTGAAGAAAATAATTGAAAAATGGCACTTCCATAAAAACAGGCAGCTCTAGAAAATTTTATCAGCTAGGAGAGTATTTGTATGTGCTGTATTGATAGGTACAGATGTTGTCAATCTCAGTTATTTAACAGCTGAATATACCTTCCTCTCCAGAAGTCCTCTGCCACTGCCTACTGCCATTACAGCTAATTTATTTTGTAATACCCACAGTAATGGTTAAGGCAGCTTGGGAAGAAATAAGCATAATTTTTCTGCATTTGGGGGCTGGACATAGAGTTGGACAGCATTTCCCTGGCTGGGGCAGGCTGCACTCTTCTTAACATTGCTTTGCAGCCAGTTAATTAGGTGGAGTGTAAAGACTCCAAGGCAAGTCATACTTTGTGTTGCCAAAGTGGTATTTCATCAAGAGGCTCTGCTGGCACCACAGACCCAGGCAAAAAAAGAGGTACTGAGGAAATTAGAGAGGTGGAGTTGGGATATGCAGGTCCCACATGTCACTCACTCTCAGGATCAGGATGGGCTTTGGGTCAATGTTCTGGTTGGTGACCATGCAGGCACTCCTAGGGAGTGTAAGACTCAGGCCATGCACTCCTCCAGGTAGGATTTCTACTGCACACCTGTGCCTTCAAGAAACAGAATGGTTCAGCAGTACTCACTGAGTCCTGAGCTATGTAGTGTTGACAGTTTCCTTAACAAACGTTTAAGGTCCTTTCCTTCAAATCCTGTTCTCTTGAAAGGCTGCTATTTTGGCTCCAGTCTTCATTTTACATCAGATGAGGTCTCTCATAAAGAATAGAGGCCTCACAGACATGAAGGTATTTGCTACTTTACTTTTAAGACTTGAATTGTGCAAACTGACCTGAAGCAGGATGGTGTCTGGTGTGTATCTGTCTTTCCAGTGGTCCAGGAAGACAAAATCCAGAGTATCCACTTCATATTTTTTTTTCAGCTGGGGGATAATTTCCTCTGAAGGGCCTTCTATGAGTTTTACCTGAAATACAAATCCATCTGATGAATGGTGAACATTAAGAAAAAGCACATGCTCCCAGCTCATTTTAAATTGTAGCCAGACATTAGGCATATTAACAGCTCAATAATATGACAATTGAATTTGGTAGGGTTAGGTCAAACGTACTTTTATATTTTTGACAAGCCAACTCAGTTATGTTCCAAAGTACTAATTTGGGTGGTTTGGATTTTGTTAGTTTTTAAATTAACAACAGAAGAAGTCACCTGTTTTTGTTGTATAATGTGTGTCTTTACTGGAAACATGGAAATCTCCTGTTGGAAACTGTGCTTTTAATTACTATTTTTTTTTTAGTTATATCTCAGTGAAGTCTTGTAGTACAAGGGAAGCAAAAAATGCAGAGAACTGGTTAAGTTAGAATAAAGATGGAGGCTAGAATATGTAAAATTGATATGACCAGGAGAGGAAAGAGACAGTACAGAGGCTGTTACATCTTCCTCACAGGTTTATTGGAGTAACTACTGTTAAACTGAAAGCAGCTGCTGCACATGGATTTTTGTTAGGCAAGCACCACATACCATGAGAGGAGGAAGAAAGTGGTGAGGAATGTCTGGTTTATGACTCATAGCTGATCAGGAGATTAAATCAGATGGAGAAGTGCAGTTTTAGCTGTCACTAGTACTTCAGGTTCTCTTGAAGAAGTTAAGAAACACATTAGAAGGTCCCTTGGTGGGACTTAGTTCCTCCAGTGTTTCCAGCTCCACTGAAGTGAGATGTCTGCTGAACAGACAGGCACTTCTGAGGCATGAACCCCCAACCTGGGGGGAATATAGACTGGAAACACCTGCATCTCAACCAGCTATAGAGAGTCAAAGACACCTCTGACTGCACAAAACTTAGAAATGGGTACTGTGACCAGCTAGATTTGGGTAAATACTTCTTATTTGAAGTCCATTGCACATAATACAACTGATTCCTGTGAGCTTTTGTAACAAATTGGACTATGGTTCAGTTTTTTGTAGTTGGTCTTGACACCAATTTGAACCTTTTAGTTTATACTGAGAAGCCCAGTATTCTGGCTTTTGGAAGGCAACGTAGTAAAGTCCTGCAGTGAGAGCTCAGGCACTGTAACTCAGCATGGAGCTGGTTAAATTTATAAGGCCCATGGGTACAAGATAAAAACAAACAAACAAACAAAAAAATATAGGAAAAAAAAAAAAGTAACACCACCCCCTATATCTAACCAGTTTTGCTGCAGTGGTTACAGACAAAATGGTACTTACCTTATCTTGTACTCCAGCAAACTCAATCATCTGTTTAGCTATAGCAGCAAATTTTGGGTTGAACTCCACAGTGAGCAGACGAGCTCCTGCCTTCAGTAGCCGAGAAATCCTCACTGCTGAGTAGCCACAGTATGCTCCCAGCTCTAGGGCAACTGATGGATTGACCTCTTTCACTGTCTTGTCTAAAATTTTACCTGATAGAATGGGAAAAGGTTACCTTTTGACAAAATCAAACTGGTTCATATAGGAAGAGCAAATTAGTGACAAGAAACTTTAAAAAATCCATGTACTCAGTTTCTCAGGACATTCAGAAATTAGGAGTTGATGGCAAATTATATACTGTATCCTTTGCAAATTGGCTTGTGATCAAGTTAAATATGGGCATTTTAAGTTTCAAACTGCAAACTTTCAACTAAAAGAAATCTTAGTTTCACAATGTACATATTTCTGAGTAAGGAATTCCCTGAATTAACTTATAGTTCCTGAATATAATTTACGTAATTCCCTGAATTAACTAATTTATAGTGTTAGAAGGGAGAAATGCAGTAATTTTTTCCAAGAACTTACTGCAGAAACTGACCATATTTGTGAAATATATAACTCCTGGATTTTGAGTGCTCATGTTTTTTGCTAATGTTACATGCTGTAGTCAGATATAAAATTTCTTATTCTAAATACTCATCTTAAAAGGAAAAAAGAAAAGTCTGCTTACAAAGTTGTATAAAAGAATGCTGCACTGCATTAATGTGTGGGATGGAAAACATTACTCAATTGTTAACAGAAAATGTTCCCATAAAGAAGTGACAGTGTACTATATTCAGTCCTTTTGAAGAAAGTGATTTATTTGTGAGAAATTTTCTCTTATTTGTATGGCTAGAAACTAGATAACTAAACCCAAAAAACAATGGAAGGGATTTTACATTAAGCCATAGTCATTAAGGGATATTTTTCTGGGTGTTATTTGTTTATGAATATGATGATGATGAGGCATCTTGAGGCCATGTAGTTACTCTTGAAATCTCAGGGACTAAAGATGCACTAGCTTTGATGGCTCTTATCTGAGGAAAGGCCATCAGAGCAAGACTACAGTGAAATTATTAAGAATTTAATCACAAATATTCAAAGTTTAGAGCTTTAAGTATTCCTACTTAGCCATGACCCACTGTTCTGCTGCCCTAAGCACCCCAGACAGGTGTGCTGAGGAGCTACTTTCAAAAACTGTACCCATGTCAGAAGAGCATTTTTTTTTACAATGCTTACAGTTGTATTTCATTAGCTATGTTAATCCCAGACTAAGCAAATTTCCCCAGAAATTTCCCAGCAAGAGGTACTTTTGTTTCTAATTCATAAGGGAACATATTAACATTTTGCCATTCTAGTTTTTTTTTAAAAGAATGCTGCTTTCCTGCAGCTACAAGAAAACTGATTTGTTCCCATGTTTTTCTTTAGGAGACAAGAACAAGATTATTTACTTGCTAAATAGCAACAATGTCTGATAATGTATGACATGGATAGGAATTCTCCCTTCAACAGAAACTTCTAATTTATGCCTGCATACACAAAACTGATATATTTAAAGAAAATTTGGTGTTCTTTTCCATTTGCTATCTTATTGTTAAGGATCTGAAAGTTTAACAAATGAATTATGCCTTAAACCAGCACACTGGCACCCAGTGTATAAAGTGAGGTATAATGCAACCCTAGGTTTTTCCCATCAGTTGCCACTCTCTGCTTACACACTTGCAATGTGCCCAACACAGAAACCCACATCTGGTGCTGTGACTTTCTGGATGAGCCACTGGACACCCCTCCTCAAAAACATCTGCACAAGCAGGCACCGCTGTTGACAGAACTACTCTGCTAACCACAAGGCTCTGTGGGTTGAGGTTTTTGCTGCAACAGCAGATGGAAGTTGCCATTTGATTACAATCAGATGTCCTGTACTGTGCTAATCTCGAAGGATCTTTTCAGATGCTGCAATTACCTTTCTCATCGCCCACGTTCATGGCCCACTCTTTCTGGGAGCAGTATTTATCTATAGCATCCACCACACTACAGGGGTCTCCTTGGACTGCATTCTGCAGCACAAAATTTAAAATCCTCTGTTCTTTGCTCTGATTCATGATGAAATTGGTTACTTTCTCCCGGATTATTTCATTCCAGATAAGGGCAGCAGTGCCGCTTCTCCTGATGAGCAACACAATGAGCAGTAAAATGAAAAGCAGGATGAAGACAATGAACAAAGGGACTGAAGAGCTCTCCAGCATCTGGAAGAAAAGAGAAAAACAGCCCAGGGTTAAGGTGGCACAGGAGAGGGCTGTCCTTTTTGTACATATTGAGCTAAATAACCCACAACCAACCCTATGGAACAGGAACACACACAGTTTAATTATGATTGTATCTAGAGCAGCTGTAAAAGGCTCTCTGTCACTTGCTAATGGATGGTGCTCTGTAGCACTTCCTTTAGAAACCAATTTTACAGGCAGTCAACAAGTAGCTTTATTTAATGCTCTGGTCCCTTCCCCTACACAGCTGCTCAATCCTGGCTCCAAGCATGCCACTGCACGAGGAGCTTCCAGTACTAAATCTGTTCCAGCTCCAATAGGAGCTACAACATCCTCAAAAATTTTGCCTAAGTTACCCAAGACCAGTGACAAAGGGATTATCTCATTCTAGGAGATAACATTCCTCCAAATCTCTTCCTATTCGTTCTTGCTTTTCTTTTTTGTTTCCCCAAATCTTCTCCCAGAAAAATCCCAATTTTTATGGATGGTCTGACCTCCATTCTGCAGTGGGATTTGGCATATACACATGGGGAAAATCTATCCCACTATTTAAATTTTGAATCATCATGCAGAACAAATTTTGACTTCATGAGATGACTGAGTTTCCATGGAGATATGCTCAAGATACAGTACAGCTGATTTTGTTCACCCATCCTCTGATCTTAGTTGCAGAGCAAGTATGATTTGTTTGGAGCTGTCAAAAGTCTATTTATTTTGCTTTCAAGCAGTCACCAATATTAAGTTACCCTTAATGTTTTTTTCCAAAGTCTGACCTGAGACGCTTCCTTTCAGAGCCTGCCAGCATCATTAGCACATGAAAATCTTGCTTCTTGGACCTTCTCAATATTTTTTCCTAGCTAATATGAGCCTGCTTCATTACTTCAACAGGATCATGAAGGCCTGGATGTCAACTTTTCTTCCTTCCCTCTGTGCAGCAGTAGGCCCAGTTGTCCTGCACCTTTCAGATGGAACTTCAGCTCTTTTTAGTTTTTCTACATGAAACTGTTTGACATTATCTGTTCACTAAAAACTTCAACAGGGCTGTGAAAAGATTATTAGTTTAACATAAAATATCTCTCTAGCTTCACTTGATTGGTCTTTACTTGACTTTCATGGCTTAGTTGATTGTATGCTATTATTGATGGATTTGGGTTACTGACACAGGTGAGAGAGAATTTTTCTGAACTCCAGTTAATAGATGGAGCCAGAAAACACTTCCTGAGGCCAGCAGGTCTTGAACCTTCCTGTCTCTGGACATGTGAAACTGTGGCCCTGCACACCCGTGACTCACTTGGTGGCAGTCCAGCCACAGCCAGCTCCCTCTAGGACTGAGGAGTGCTGGCATTCGGAATTCCTGCAGATCGCTGCCGTAATAATCCTCTGCTTACAATGGATACTCTGCATTCTCTGAGCAGACCTTGCCACAGGCTGTTGCTTCAGCACTATGAGATCCTGCCAGCATGTTTGGGGCTGCCCTTCAAAGATCTGTCAGACAGCAAGAGTGGATGGGAGCAGCAGGATGAACTAGGCTGTATTTTTGGGGGGACAGCTTTCCTCCTTTATTGCTTTGCATTGATATGAGACCATTTAATGAGATTTCTCAAAACAGGGAGAGACAGCCTCTGTAGGCTAACTCAGCCCCACTCCCTGTCCTGCAGGAATGCTGAGACTTCTTTGTCAGACTGTCTGAATCAAGTACTCAGAGGAATCCACTTTCCACAGTGCCTCAGATCTTTGCACTTGAATCCCAGTGAATGGAACCCCACATAAGAGGTACCACATGTAAGAGCACAGCTCATCTGCCTCCCCAGAGGTTGCTCACAGGTAGAAACAACCTACAGAGTGCATGCTGATTTTTCCATTCACTTATTTTAGAGGTATCAAGGAATCTTTTTTCAACTACTGGGATTTTTTTATTATTACTAATATTTCTGTATAACACCCAAGCACCTTCATTAAACTGGCAGTATGGGCTGTTCTTAGCAGAACTCCTTCAGGAGGCAATTATCATGAAAACATTTTCCAGAGAAGGTACCTTCTAAAAAGAGAGAAATAGACACATCTTGGGTATATTTTTTTTTTTTAAACACAGTTTTTTCAAAGTTTGTCCCTCTTAATTTCTGTCTTCTTAGGTGTGAAAATAAATTTAATGACAGCAGTAGACTGTAAAGGCAGTCTGCCAAGAGCAAGAGGCACTGGTGATGGTCGTGCACCCAGAGGGAAAAAAGAACTGTACCAAAATAGGTAATTGCTTTCATATTCTTAGCTGGAAAATATTTGATATGAAAATTAAGTGTGTAATTCAACCAATTTAAAACTACCACTACCTAGGAGACAGTCATGTTATGACAGCTTTAGAAAATGCAACAGTAATTTTAATTTTAATGTGGATTCATGAGATTCATTAAGTATGCAATAAAACTGAACTTGCATACAGTCAAGTTTCCCTTAACCACTTATTACAAGGCAGCCACTTTTATTATTTAATGCTTATACTGAGGTTCCAAATACCCAGGTTAGCACTGCAACCTCTCCTGTGCTTTAGAAACACCATAATAAAGGGAGCCTTCTCTTTGAAAGCTAAAATTTGAAGTGGAAAATAGTAGGCAAATGAAAAATTCAGCAAGGGAACAAACAGAAAACTGGAGGGACAACATTATGGGAAAGAATGAATAACACGTATCAGTACATCTGTTTCTGAGAAGATAGAGTTTAAAAGAAAACATATTAAAATTTCATGCCCAGACCTGTCAAACTACTGATGAGTCTTTCTAAAGCACTGAGTTATTTTCTTATGCATCTAATCTTACTCATTTTGGCAGGTTTCATAAGACCAAATCATAACTTGATAATGCAGCTCAGCAGTTTTCCCCTGATGCACACCATAATCAAACCATCAGCATTTGAATGGAAGTAACCTCTGTTTCAGCTTACAGAGATTTTAAAAGACATTTTCAAAGAGAGAAGCAGACACAAAATGTGGGAATCTGCTGCCCCAACTTACCAGCCTGTGGAGATGAAAAACCTAAGTCATTCCAATGGCTATGAAAGAAACATCAAGAGACTGGCTCAGACTTAGGGATCTGCTATTATGCCAAAGGATTTTAAGTTAGGGGATTCAGTATCCCCTTCCTATCATATGATCTTCAGTTTTTCTAAAATCATAAAAATGCCCATGTGATAGAGCCCAAAGCAATACATCCTGTTCCTTATTCTCATGCAGCTGACTCCAGCCATTTCAGTAATGCTATTTATCAATCTTTCTGGTACATTTTTCCAACCTCTGCTGAAAAATAACTGCTCTTAGAATTCCCTGACATGAAAAAATAAGGATTAGGACAACTGGTAACATCAATTTTTAAGGTAAATCCAAGTAACCAGATTGAACTGAGATATTTTTCAGTGTTTCACAAACATTGTACAAAGTTTTCATAACACTGTTAGAGGAAGGTGTATGGAAATGTGATGTAAACTACTGATTGCAACTGTTTCTCTCATTCCAAACCAAACCAACATCCCTCTGCTAAAAACTGATGTTTATTGAGAAGAAAAATAAGCATGTGAAAGTAATCACCTTTAAGTGGTTCAAGTTTTAACAAAAGCATATACCCTAGTGAGAATCACACTCACTGGATTAAAGTATCAAATTTGACCATTTAACTATTCTAAAGCTTAGTTCACTACTTTATGAGTAATTAACAAGATGTAATTTCCTACAGGTGCAAAAATAAGAGATGACAGATATGAAATATTTGTGAGATAGAAAACTGCTGGATAAAAGATTTTTCGAAGCAAGGTGAATCCTTCTAAGCCTAATTACACTGATATTGCTTTGCTTTGTACTGAAAATTAAGTTCTAAACATTATCACAAAAAACCCACCCTTTTGTACAAAGACAGCACATACATTGGACTGCTATTCTCCAGGGCTGAAATGAGAGAAACTTTTTAATCCTGAGTTAAGGGACTTAGCTGTGTGTCTCACTTTGGCAATGTTTTCCTGACCTGGCCTTGGATGAACTGTCTTATCTTCCTCAGGGCTGCCACAAGAGTTAGTTACTGCTACATGTGTAAACTTTCAAGGCATTGCAAAGCAGAATTAATATTTTTCAGAAAAGTCCCTGCTATCAATGTATGGATAACACCCGAGGAAAGGCAAAGTAGTTTTGTCTGCACAGGAAATGCCTATGTGACATTATTATTCTTGAGTTTATGAACAACTGGGAAAGTGTGGAGACAAGCAGTGCTTCAAATGCTTTCAAAGGGCTTTCAGCCAGCTGACAATTCAGGCCTTTGAGGAAAGATTGTACATCCAGTCTTGCTATAATTTTTCATGTATTTAATCTAACTGCCAAGTACTAGTTGGTTGTGTAAGAGTTCATTACGAGTCTCCATGCATCCAGACAGTACTTTAGCATTCTGGTGCTTAAGGGTTTAGAATCTAATTTGACTTTATTAACTCACGTAACCTGGTGAATGGGGAGCACTTGATAAGTTTATATCATTCAACCTTTTCCAGCTTCTGCTGAAATTATGCCTTTAGACACTGAGGCACTGAAGTATGCAGAGGATTCACACACTAGTAAGAATATATTTAGCTGTTTATGAAGCATTGTGAAAACAATGCAGAAGAGTCAGCACATTTCTACACATATTTTAACAATGCCCTGCACTAGGCCAGAGGACATCTGTGCTGTGCTGGGACTGGAGTTCCTGAATCTTAGTCCTATGCTGTCTTGAATGAGGCAATCTCTCTTTCGTGGCATTTTGTTGTTCTTGATGTTTTCCCCGAGCAAGAAAGGCAGAGTATTTTGGTCAGAAAGTCTAAACTAACTTCTGCCAAACATATTGTATCCTGTTGCTGTAGGCAACACAATTCAACAGCTTTGTAATTTAGTACATTTAAAGGTCAAAAAAATATCTTTTTACCTTCTATTCTTTCGTTACTGTTTATGTATTCTCAAGTGAGTACAACTGTTCTGTGAAGAATAATCATCGTATTGCCAAATGTGAATAGCTTGTATTTCAATGGAAACTTAGTCTGGGATTCAGATTTTCCACTGACATCATGAAAACATTATGAAGAGACTTTATATATTTTTTTGTTATTTCTTGCTGAAATCTAGATTTTCTTCTCATTTTTTTTCAAATTACTATAATTTAGCTTCAGTGCCATGACTACAAAAATCTCTGTCTTCTATAAATGCAAAGTTCTGATGATTGTTTTCTCCACCCATAGCCTTTTGTCTTGTCTGCTTCCCTCTTCTCAGGTTGAAAGGAAACAAACACAAGTTTCTTCTTACTGAATTAAAGGAAAAGAACAGAAAAGTGCCTATTGCCTACTTGGGAGCCCCATCAAATAAGCTTCATAAGGGTGTTTAAATCTATTCTCCCTACACAGATTTCAATTAGGATAATTGCTACCCACTTAAAACTCCTTTCCCAGTAGCCATTCTCCAGACAGCATTCAGTGCTATTACCCAAAGCAGAAGGTTTATATAATGGTTATGTGCCCCATAAAGAAATGCAGTGTTTAGAATGAACTGGACACACAGAGAGGCCTCATCTCCATCCAACAAGCAGGTCCACAGGAATTTGTAGCAGTCTAATCCAGACTGACCTACTGAACACACTGCATGATTAAAGCCAGAGTCTGGCGTGAGAGAATTCTTCAAGGATAAAAAATGCACTTTGCTGGGCCTTAAGCAAAAAAACACCTTTCAGGTATCCCTAGGAAGTGTTCCTTTCTGATAGTCTTTATTCCTACTGGAGTGTTTGTACTTTGTGTACCAGTGTTTAAGGCTGGTGGTTAGGGTGGCTCAGCAGAGCTGTACAAATCCTACCTGGGAGGCAGTGGACTGACAAAAGTAGAAAGTGCTCTGCACTAGGAGCTGTTCTGTGAAAAGTTTTCTAAGATGAGATTTTCATGTTCCCCACAGGGTAAAATCAAGCTCTTATTGAATGATTTTGCACCAAATGGAAGTAGGGAAAAAGGGCTGGAAGGGGAAAGACCAAAATGGCTAATTGTCCTCAGACAATTATTTCACAAACCTATTTCACAGTCTCTCACTTATATCACAGGGCTGAATCCTTAGTGTCCCAAATCCCCACTGCATGCTCCTGCCCTGCTTCCAAGGCTACCAGCTAATCTACTGTAAATCTGTCTCCCAGCACAGCTTTCTGCTGTCCTTTAGGTTGGGGGGAGTGCACGACTGAAACTTGGTAGTGAGAACACCCATTGAGGGATCTGAAGGATTAGGAAAAAAATCTCTGCTGAAATGATGACTTATTCCTATGAAAATTAACAACTCTAACACGCTAAGCAAGGTGGGATTCACCACAGCACAGCAGGAATCCAAACACTGTATGAGAAGAGGGAACCTGAGATAGAGCAGGGATTGGTTTCAAATCCTGAGTGAAAGCTCTCCCCAGAAAAGTGCCTGGAGTCGGCACAGAGAGTCTCTGTCTAGAAATTGCTTTCTGAGAGAGCTTTAGAATAGCTTCACACAGTAAGATCTGTTTTCAAGGAATGCTGCCAAAATTATGTTTTCTCAAAAAATTCCCAGTCACTTTTAATTCCAGTGATCCTGAAGGAATGCTGAAAGACAACAGTATGAGACTGACAGATGTAAACTAGGTACCAGACTGCTGAGGAATATTGCTAAACTTGGGTGGCAAGTTGCTTGCAGTGTTAATGTGATCAAACTCTTTTCTCATTAATGCAAACTAAAGCTGTAAATCAGGAAGTTTTTCTTTTGTATTTCAATACCTCAAAGCTGTGCAAATGCATGTGGTTCTGAACCTGAGGGCTTTGTTGGAGAAGTCCATGACTGAGTAAGCAGAAGTGCAGAGACAAAGTAAGGTTGTTTAAGGTTGTTTACAGAGTTCATCAGTATGACGTAGTTGACAGTATTGGCAAATACGAGTTTGTTTGTAAAGGACAGTAGTAAAAAAAATCCATGATGGGCATCACAGGGATACTCTGTAAGCACCAACAGGGCTAGCAGGCAAAAGTACTCGCTTTTTGTCTCTTCTTCAGAGATATTTTGCAGTAGCAGAACTCCCTCTTGAGAATAAAAATCTCCATAAAATACATCTGCAGCAAAACACTTATAAAAGCAGCTATTCAGCCAAATGTGACTGAACTGAAGCTTGACTTGCATTCAGCTTTTTCTTGCATACAAATGAATACCAAATTCCAGCATACTTATAGCCATAAATTAAATTTTCCGTTTAGTCAGGGTTATCTCATCTCCTTTCAGCTGTCAAGATTTACACTACAGTACAAATGCATTACACACAAATATGTCCTACTCTTTCTCTGTGAAAGCTGTTGCTGCCCACGGGCTGGCTTCCTGACAATGAGTGCCAGTCAGAATGTGGAAAACACCACTTCTTTCAGAAGCACCACTGTTTAAAATTGTGACATTATCTAAGATAACACATCCTGTCAAGCCTGACAAATAAGAAAATATAAATATGTACCTTTCTTACTATAGTAGAAGCTGTTCCCTCCGATCTTTTCCTGTGCTGCTCTCCTGTGGATTTTACAGAATAAGAGTCCAAGAGCTTGCAGTATTCAGTCACATTCGATCACATCACAGGAATAGCTTATCAGTTCTGTTACACAGACTCTAAAAGGAGCGGTGTCCTTTTCCCCAACTCCTCCTTTCACAGATTCTGCACTCCTTAAAGGTGCTCGGTGCTCTAATAACCGTAGAGAAAGCTATTCATCTGTCCCTTAACGACAGTGCTCTTGTTACTTAGTTACAGCACAGTGAATGCTGACAAAGTCAGGTATGAGCCAAATCTGTGCTCAGTATAAATGCAATGTGTTCAATCAAGCAACTTCAGGAATGAATTTGGCCCAAGGGATTTAGTTCTTTTTTCAGCTCAGACGTGGCATGCTACAGCCAGAGCAGAATTGGTAGGAACAAGACCTAGGCATGTGGGTTAAATATAGAGTGCTGCTGGAGACAGGCGAGGTATGTATAGCAAATGGCTTAATAGCAACTACAGGAGGAGCTGCAATCCATACATTATAAATAGCACATTTGAATTTATGGGGCTTCTAGTTGGAAAAATATTCTGCTACAAACAGCTCTAAGATAAAAGAAAGAGGCTAATTCTAACAAACCTTGCTCTTGGCTTGTCTCTCTATACTGTTTCCTTCGAGGTGGGAATAATATAATCCAGCTGCAATCAAATTGCACCGTCAAAGAAAATCAGAAGAAAAACAAAAAACCCAAACACAGTATGGCAATAGTTCTCTCCTGTATTCTCACTGCAAAACTCAGACCTAGTCAGCAAGTGTTTGAAGCTCAAGCCTAGAAACATTTAAAGACTTCAAGAATGTGTTTGTACCAAAGGTGGCAGAAACAGAAGCTGAAGTTCTGAGAACTTCAGGCTTTGTCAAGTGATAGGGGAGGTCCTTGAAAGAATTAGGGACCACCTGAGAGCATGACAAGAGAAAACAAAATAATTTTAAACAGATTAATTGAATAAAGAATTGTGGGGGAAAATAGGTGGGTGAAGATTGAAGTGTTTCTATTAGCTCTAAACAAAATATAACTAAGACCCTGTAATACTACACAGTCCCCAATGTCAATACAGAATAACTTAGAACTATTCCTTCCATGTGTACCAGAGCTTTAGGTCTACAAATATTTTCTTATAATCCAGACATCAAGCACCACAAAGAACGAAGTAAGAAATACTGCAGTCTGGCTCCACTGACAGTAATTTCCTGTCTCGTCAAAAGCTGGTTGTGTCTGCACGATCCCTGATGCCTCTTACAATTCAAATTAGCAGAGATTTTATTTTTTTTTTTACTGCTGGGCTGTGGAAAAAAAAGAGTTTAAAACAGTAAAACTTACTCTAAGCACTGACCTTGTGTAAGTACACAGCTGCTCTTTGGAGAAGTCCTTGCAGTTAACTACGGCTAGTTGTGGGTGGTGTCAGCCCAGCTTCTGCTTAGCAGCATAATTTGGTGCCAAGAACTTCCCAGATTGAGCAACATTTCATGACAACACTTCTAAAAGTCTTCTAACTTGGAGCTGAATTATATTCTTCAGGCTCAAAGCATGGGAGGAGCAAACTTGCTTCTGCCTGCCCACAGCTGTTTACTTGTGTGATAAAAGCCGTGCCTGTGAGTAACCCTTGCTGTTGTCTATGTATTTCATTACATAAGTAAAAATGGTGAATGGCAATAACTGCAAATTAGACAAAGCTGGAGGTTCAGTTGGTTAAGCTACACAAACTGTGTGATAATGTCCATAAATTGCTTCCAAGTTAATAGAAAGTTGAAAACTTGTAATATGTTATGGTGTATTTTCTTCCCTAGAAGTTTCTTTGGTATCCCGATAGGCAATGGTTTATACCTCTCTTTAATTTACCTGTTAGCCAAACATATGTTCTATATAAGTATGGATATTTTCCCAAGCTTTTACTAATGTACTAACAATGCTACAAACTTTTCACTTGATAAATACCATCCAAATAACTTATCCTTGTCTAGACAGTAAAAATCTGCCCTGATATTTATACATCCAGGTTAGAGAACTGTGCAGAACTACAAACGTATTGGTATAATACAATTTTTATGTAGGGCTAAGATCTTAAAAGATGGGTTTATATTTCAGAATATCAGGTACTGGATTCACAGGGCACATCCATGGGAAGACGTAGAAGCAGGATGCTTTAGCCTGGGAGCAATATCACATGAATGGCAGCAGCTCAGGATAACTGGCTGGTTCAGGCTGACTCACCCTGACAGTCGCCACTTTAGCTCTGCTCTGGCTGCACAAACTTGAGCAGACTTGCTCATGGACAGAGCTCCCAGCTGCAATCACATGCTGCAGTGTGGCGGGGCCATTCCCACTTGCTGTGCATAGCACGGAGCTGGAGCCTTTCTCCCTAAATCCATGCCTGGCACAACAACAAATGGCATTCCCTTCTTCTAATAATCCTGGACAAAGACTGGTTTTTAAAAGCCGAAACAAAGGGAGACAGGAGAGCTAGCACATTATCATAAACCCCACAGATCATGTGAAACACTGAGTGGAAGAAAATTCTTTTGAGCTTGCATTTTCAGAATAGCAGGAGGGATTTTCTTTTATGGGAATTTGCTGTTTCCCACAGTCAAATTAGTCTCTCTTGCTGAGAAACACGCAAAAGAGGAATTTTGAGGAAAGGA
Source organism: Bombycilla garrulus (assembly GCA_013400315.1). Classification (NCBI taxonomy): domain Eukaryota; kingdom Metazoa; phylum Chordata; class Aves; order Passeriformes; family Bombycillidae; genus Bombycilla; species Bombycilla garrulus. The sequence goes on from VXBU01007090.1 coordinate 304,704, forward strand.
AGCCCCACTCATATCTGACTCAGGAAACTGCATGGTGATATCTAAAATCGGAAACAGCTAAAAGAGAACAAAGGTGACCAGCAAAGCTCTAAATTCGAATAAATAACACAAGCAGTTAGATTATTTTGTGTTTTACAGTGCCTCTTAAAAGGTTATCAGGCAGATTGAAAAAACCTTTCAGCTTTCAAAGACTTTACAACTCCTCACAAAAACTTTGAAGCAGTTAAGTCTACCACATTTCTTTCTTTTCTACCCTCACATTTTTTGGCAATATGGGCTGAAGCATTTGAATGAAGCCAAGAACTTGTGTTACTTGAAGCTTCATCTGTTTCTGCTGTTTTTTTCCCTTACTTGCAATCAATTACTTGTTCAGGACAAACTATGAACAGAAGATCTATCTATGTTAAGGAAGAAAGGAATAAAAAGGCATAGATTAAATTCTGAACGAGTCCTACTCTGATACATTTCTGAAAATAATTCTTAAATAATCTTTAAAAGAGAGAGATGGTAAGAAACCAAAAGGTCCTACCTCATGCGGAGACAGCTCAGTTCAACCGGTAGATCAGTGATCCACTAGAGTTCACCAACGCTTCTGTAAATTATTCATTAGGTCACGCCACAAAATGCAACCTCTGAGAGAATGGATTTCCCACTCCACCCACTAGAAAGGACACAAAGTGATGACTTCCAAAGACAGTATCTACCTGACACCTCTCTTCTTCCCCCCACCCTCCCTGGTTGCTGATCTGGGAATGTAAGACATGAAGGAAACTATGCCAGAAAAGCAGGAAAGACGAGAAGATGCTTGAAAAGTCAAAATTTCTAAAAGGTTTGGTAGAAAATGTAGTTGGTCCTGGTCATCTTCATGAGGGAGAATTTAAGTAAGCCGTTGATAAATGTAATAAAATGTATTTCCTACAAAGAAAACAGCAAACCGAATTGCAAGCTGTCTTTACAATAAATTCAAAAGGAGAAAATTTGCCTGCTAACAAAACCAATTCACAACTTACAAAGCACCTTTTTTTGTTGAATGGATTTATGTACATTTCCGATACAGGGTGTCTCCTTTACCCTTGTAATACCACACTGTTTAAAGTATATTGAATAAACATCTCTCCTTGGAAATAAACCAAACCACAACTAGTGTATAAGTTGATTTATGGCTTTAAATATGACTAGCTACAACTGACAAAATTCAGTGGAAATACAATGTTAAGTCTGATAGCTATCTTGGAAGAATTTTTTAATCTCAGTTTTGGAAGTATATGCTTCCACTGCAGAAATACAAGGCTTTATCTAAATGATGCCTGATGTATTTGCTGCTAAAGGACTTAACGGCTGTTTTCTTAAGAGAAATAAAGATATAGAATAAATATATCTATTAAAAAATGTGTATCACTAATTAGCCAAACAACATAATGCTAACCACAAAAGAATTAAAACATGAGTAGACACCCATATGAGTTGAGCCAAAGATACAGCAGAAACCACATTTGATAACCAGTATCTGTCTCCAGTCACTGAAAAAGAGTTTTGAAGTGCAGCACAGACACACCTGTGCTGACAGAAGGAAATACCAGGGGTGCTGCTTTTACTGATACTGTCACCATCAGCACAACCCACTCCTCATTGCTGGTATTTGTCTCTATCACTCTCGAGGATCAAGCCTGTGAGAATGAGCAACAAGTAGAATGGCACAGCACAGACTTTGGACTTTCTTCTGGAGCTGGCAGTCCTGATGGGAAAACCTGTGCAGCTGCACTGTGCTTTATCCTGAGCTGTGGGATGCTGCCACAGGCCTGGGGACACCCCAGTGTCACACGGTCACACAGTGACACAGCACAGCTGTATTTTCTAATCTGAACCTCCCTTAGTGTTTTAAGGTCATTTCCTCTCATCCTTTCACTTGAGACACAGCAGAAGAAACCGACCCCCACCCTCCTTTCATTTGGTTCAGTTTAGTTTTACTTTGCCACAATTAAGGCCTTTCCTTATTAGCAGAACACAATGATGCAGCAGGAATATCTCACATAAACTTGTTTTGTGTTTGGGGAGAGTTCATTCTGCCCTTGACCCCACATGTCTGAACTAAATCTGTGTGAAGAGCATATGCTCAACACTGCCTGATTCAACTCACAATAGTGGCTAACATGAAAAGCTGAAGCAACTTGGCATGCATGTACCTTGAAAAGCATAAAGCATTATATCTGAATATGCTGAAGGTTTCTTTAATTCGAAGGCCTCTCAGTATGCTCTAGTCATTTCTTTCTACTGCTTTTGCAGTGGGTAACTGATAACAGGGGGTTTGCCTTTGGTTTTCTTGTATTTTGGGGGGGCAAGGGTGGTTAACAGCAATGAAAAAAGTCATCAGTCCACTTACTGAAGTGATAATAATTCCTGTTTCATGTATTTTCAAACATTAACGGGGTGAACAAAAATAATGAGACTACACTGGAGGGGAAGTGAATTCTATAAAATTTTCTTTGGAGCATTTTAATTTCCTGCCATTTCTTCTCAGCTGTGAACAGAGGATTGAAGTTTTCTGAAACAAAATGGTTGGATGCTGCCCCCTTGTGAGTGGTGCCCCTGCTCCACAGCCTGAACCACAACTGCCGTAAACCTTTTTTTTCCTGTAGAAAAAGCATCTGATTCTCTAGTCCCAAACTCTGGCTTGGCTGTGGTGATATTTAACTCATATAACCCACTACCTATGGTAGCAGGCAGGGCGAGTACTGAGCTTCAATAAAGGTCAAGCCAGCACCTCAGAACGAGGAAAACTTGTTCCCTTGATTTGTTTTGATCAATTCCAGCTTTGAGGCCTTTTACCTCAGGCTGTCAGAGCACATCACAGGCATTATTAACTCCCACAGCTGCCATTCAGGATAGGTCAGCAGCATCGCCCTGGTTGAACCAATAGCAGGCATGTGGCACAGGGATAGGGAATGCTGCTGGAGACTGAGGCACTGGAGGCACTCTGACAGGCCATCCTGAGCAGGTATCTGTCCCACCACAGTCCAGCCATGTGGGAAAGCTGGTGGTGCAGGTCAGAGTCACTGATCCACACAATCATTTGGGCCCTGCTTCAGCATTCTAGCAGAGGAACCCCCTTCTCCAGACCTAAGTCCTGCTCACAGTCCTGAATGGATCAGTCACAGAAACACGGAGAAACACCACATGCTGCCTCTAACACCTCATGGAAGGTGCTTTGTTCAAACCTCCTCAGAGGTTTCTGACTGCCAGCCAGTGTCCTGCACCTGAGGAGGGGCTGTGGCAGCTCCTATGGCCACGTCTGCTACTGAGGGATGGCTGGTTCAGGGGGGAAAGGACAGGTCTTGGGTATCAGTGAAGGTTTAGGGCAGTCATCATGATCCTTGTCTTTCCCAAAAGGCCTTCCCCGAACCCTTTCTACAGCAGGATCTGGGGTGAAGGCAGTCAAGCAAACTGTGGGATTTTTTTTCTTTCCAAATGTCTAATTTTAATTGAGGAGCCCAGAACTGGAATACTGTGTCCAGTTCTGTGCTCCTCAGTATAACAAAGACAAGGAGCTATTGAAGAGGGTCCAGAAGAGGCCATGAAGATGATGAGGGGTCTGGAGCATCTCTTATGAGGAGAGACTGTGGGAGCTGTTTACTCTGAAGGGAAGACTGAAAGGGAATTGCATTAATGATATGACAGGATGAGGAGCAATGGCCCGTAAACTAAAATACACGAGGTTTCACCTCAACATGAGGAAGAACTTTATACTGGCGGTGGCAGAGCACTGGAACAGCTGTCCAGGGAGGTCGTGCTGTCTTCCTCTCTGGAGACATTCCAAACCATGATTCCACCTGCTCCAGGCGGCCCGGCTTTGAATGGGGGGTTGGACTGGGTGATCTCCTGAGGCCCCTAGCGATTTTGTGCCGGTGTGTGTGATTCACCAGCGCCAGAGCCCGCGCCCGCCTCCTCCAGCCCGTGAAAGCTCCGCTCCGAGCGCTCTCAGGTACGCGGTACCCGCGGGGCTCGGGCCCGGCGGCGGCCGCGCCTTCGCCGCTCCCCGCGGGAAGTGCCTGTCCGTGCTTTCCGACGCCCAAAGCGCTCGGGGAAAGTCCCCCGAGCCTTTCCCGCCACCCGCAGATGCCGGACTCGAGCGGCTGCTGTGGGGACCGGGCCGCCTCTCCGCTCTGCTCCGAGGCCGGGTGGGCGGCGGCCGCCTCCATCCGTGAGGGCTCCGCTCTGGCGGCCCCCGCCGCGCCCGGTGCTCCTGCGGAGCCCGTCCCTCGACCCCTGGGCGCTGAGGGAGCCCCGGGTTCAGGGGACAGTGCTGCGGGGTGGGGGCTCCGCGATTTGGCCGGGGCTGCCCCAGAGGCAGCCAAACCTTTCCTGCGGAATGAGCGCCAAAGGGTCCGGCCCTCCCAGCCCGCTCGGCGTTCCCGGGGGAAGATCCCCGCCCGGGCTCGGATGCTGCGCGGGCCCGGTGCCCGCCCTGCCGTGACGGCTCGGAAAGCAGCAGCGGCCCTGTGCCCTCGCTAGAAGGAGTCATCGCTCACCTGCGGCTGCTCCCGCCGCCTCGCACCGCGCCGTGAGCCGGGGCTGGTTTGTGCCGAGGCCGGTCTGTGCCGAGGCCGAGGTGGCAGCAGGGGCCAGCTTCCCTCTGACCGCAGCCCACGCCCCGGCAGGGCACACACGGCATAGAAAGCTTTGAGTCCGATAAGATGACCCCGCGGAAAAATATCTGTGTAGAACTTTCTGCTGTAATGCCGAGACAAAGTCCTGTACTGGATCTCAGTTGCATTAATTGTGAGCCTCTTGGGACACTGTGTAAAAATGTAATCTATTTTCTCACTTCGTTTGAAGTGCTTTATTTTCCCTATTTCATTCACAAAACCAGAGTAGATAGCTTAATGAACAAACCACAGCACTAGAGTAATGTGAGGAAAATCCACATCAGCAACAATCAGTTGTAAAAATAGGTGTACTCTGATAATGTCCTTCTTACATACTTCTCCCATGTTCCCGGTCTGTTTCTATTCCTTCTCTTTTTCACATCCTCTTCACAGGAAAGAATGAGTATGATCTTCTGGTCATTGGCGGAGGGTCTGGAGGCCTTGCTTGTGCAAAAGAAGGTTTGTATGCTTAAATAACTAACAAGTTTTGGTTTAACTTCAGTGGGGTGTAAGGAAACGAAGGGAAGTGTTACTGATAATCTTAAAGCTTTCTAAGAAGCATAGTATGCTCCAGTACCTGGACATTAATCATTAACTTAGCTCCATACAATTAATCTGCAAATTGTTTCACATCCTCAGATGGCATGAACTTGTTTGGCTTTCCTCTTAGCCTTTTAAAAATATTTATTCTTTTGTTATGGGAAAAAAATAATAAACTTTCATTTCACTGTTGTGAAAGTATTCAAAGTACCTCCATATATCCTGTATTTTTTAATACAATTTCTCATCTATGTGTTAAAACAACAGTCCCTTCAGACTGTTTCTAAGAACCAAAATTAGAGAACCTTGTGCCTTTTTATCTCAGGATAACGTGTTTGACAACCCACAATGTTCTTAAACATCTCATTTGAGGTCAAATTGCTGTTTTAGGGAAGCTGGATACCCCAGTCTGGGTTATTAAGCATCTTCCAGAGAATTTGCTGACTGTATAGGCAGGTTGGGTCCCTGGGTATCTTGAGTTAGACAGAAAAAACCACCACCTGTTACCTCCTGTATTTTATCTGTATCTATGCTACTAAAAATGTTTATGTATTTCTCCTTCTAAATACCTTCCCTTGCTTCTTCATTTAAAGCTGCTCAGTTTGGAAGAAAAGTGGCTGTTCTGGATTATGTTGAACCTTCCCCACAAGGTATGGAAGAGAAATACCAGGGTAATAATTGGAAGTGCATATAATTCAGGTGCTCAGGTGAGCAGCTTGCTCCAGACAGGAGTGTCCAAAGCCACACTGCCTGCTTTGCTTGAAAATCCTTAAGCCCAGCTTGTGCCATGGCTCGTTCTCTCCAAGAAGAACCCACTGTTCCTGCTCCCCTGAACATTAAGCTTGTTAGCAGTGCTTGGTGCTACCATTGATAGTAGACTTTGGACCTAAATAAGTGAGAATATTCCCTCTGCCAAAATGTTATTCACAATTTCTAAAAATTACGAATTGTGTCATGTTGAGGCTCCTTGTGTAGAATGCTTAAAATGAGATCTGCAAATGTGAATGTTACTGAATTTTCTGAGCTCTGAGAAAAATCTTGGGATGGTTTGAACTTTAGAAGAAAAATACAGAGATTAGTTTTTATCAAACAAATGAGCACAAAGAAAGTTAGAAACTGATCTGTAGGAGACAGTAAACTGTTGTTACAGAACCTTTTACCTCCCATGTACTCTAATTGTTACACTAATCTGATGCACTTACTTTTTCTTTCTTACTTCAAGGAGCCACATGGGGACTTGGTGGAACTTGTGTCAATGTTGGCTGCATTCCTAAAAAGCTTATGCATCAAGCAGCCCTTTTAGGGAGTGCCCTTAAAGATGCCCAGCACTATGGCTGGAATATATCCCAACCTGTTCATCATACCTGGTAAGGACTGTTGCCCATCTCCACTCCTATGTGCTGCAAATGCATGGCAATAACTTTTTCCCAGCTGGTGTTTATTATGGACAGTTAGGAAAGTGAATCTTACATGTGAAATTTTAGTTTAGTACTTGTTTAAAACCAGAACTAGTTACTAGTTTCTTGGGGCAGAAATTATGTTGATTTGGAATTGATAATTTGCTTTTACAGCAGAAAATACCGTGGTTCATTTGTGTTGCCTAACCTGAATTTGTAATATGTTGACTTCAGGTTCACTTTCTTGTTTTGCGACAGGTCTGTGATGGCACAAGCTGTTCAGAATTATGTGAAATCCTTGAACTGGGGACACAGAGTACAGCTACAAGAAAAGTAAATAAGACTTTGAAGTTCATCTTTCTTCCCACGGTCAGGGAGGTGCTCTTGCCCTTGTAGATTTGCAGAATTGCCTTTGAAGTTTCTATCTAGAGCTAGTATTTTGAGTCTGTAAGTCCTTTCTGCTGGGGTCTGTTAGTGCCCTTGTCAATGGAAGTGGTCTCTTCTTCTCCCATTTTCCTTTTTGGTGAAATAATGGTTAACACTGACCATACACCAAAGCTTTCTAGCAGTGTAGTGATGCTCTCTTTAGTCTGGAGAGGTTTTGCATTAATATGAAGCAGTCAAGGTTTCTTAAGATACTCTTGGTCTCATCCTCCAAAATTTCTGTGCTACACAAACTCACAGCTAACACTGTGCTAGAGCAGCAGATTTTTTTTTTTTTGCTTTCAGTGCAGAAATGGTTCCAAGTTTTTCAGCATGCAGTTCCTTTTATAGAGAAATTATATTAATAGAAAATTTAACAGATTCTAGTCTTGTTGCTCCCGCTGAGTCACTTTGGTATCAGAAATGTTATAGATAGTACTAGTAATGCTATGGCTAATGGAAAATATCTTTTTTGAAGAGGTCAGTAACCTGGTCTCAAAGTTTGTTACAAGGTTAGTTACTTTTCTGTATAGAGGAGTTAAGTGTGACACAAGAATTAAGCGAAAACTTATGATAGAGCTGCAAAAAGTCCTATGAAATGAGATTCCTTCCTTTTGCTGCTCTGTGCCTATGTTTGCTACCCTTTTTAGCCCCTAAATACAGAAAAAAATAGCTGATTGCATTTCATACGTATTCTTGTTAAGTGTGCATTGCTGATGCTATTCTCTTCTAAACAGAAAGGTGAAATATTTCAACATAAAAGGAAGTTTTTCTGATCCACATACAGTCCGTGGTTTAACAAAAGCAGGTAAAGAGGTGAGCTGCTGTGTTGATTTTTGCACTGTTGTTCACTTTGAATGTTTCAGGTCATTTGAGAGCTAGATTGTCCTTCTGCAAATTGCTTGAGGTATTCAGTATTGTTTTGGTGGGTGAGATTTGCATTTTGCACTTAGATAAGTTGTTTATGAACATGATTGGTGCCTGGTGAGTCCCTGGCCTGGCCTGTTAGATGCTATTGCTTTTTTCTGCAGGTGGAAATGCTGAGACAAAGGATTTTTGTTTGATTTGGTCAGTCCTGCTGATGCTTACAGAAATGTAGGTTCTGAGAATTAGGTTACTCTAAGATGTTTTCCTCCTTCAGGGATTTGTAGGGGTGATTAACTTGGTAATACCAGATAGTGTGTGGGAGGCAGTTAGTGTAGATGCACAGCTGGGTCCCATAGCAGAATGGTGGCCATTGCTGTGGATTTAACAAGGCCTGAACATGCCTTTTTAACATCTGTTTGAGGGTAATTCGTTAATTAATTGATTCATATCAGACTGAATATCAGGTTTTTGGGGGTAGGTGCTTAGGATTTTCTAGAAACATTCCCCTTTTGAGGTAACTTAACTTTAGGCCTGAGACAGAATTTACTGCTGTGATCTCTGTGTTTTATCCTGGCAAGAAATTAATTTTAAAACAGTGTCATTTGTGTATAACTATTGCTTCCGAGTAGTCATCTGAATCTTTCTCAGTGTGAGGACAATTGCACAGTTAATATTAAAACAAAACCTAGTAGAAAATGGGTAGGAGGAATTCTGCAGGTATTAGTTTATCTCCATAGTTTTTTTAATGCATTGCTGGTTATTATGTCACATAAATAGCAGGTGGTAGTGCAAGCTTTCTCACTGATCACTCATTTGTACATAGATGAAATCCAAAGACAGATAAAAGGATTGCAAATGCTTGATTTTGATTTTTTATTTTTGTTTTTAGACTGTTGTTACTGCAGATAATATTGTCATTGCTACTGGAGGAAGACCAAAATATCCTATGCATGTAAGTTACCCTTCCATTTGACAGCTCCAGAGCTTTGCTGATTGAGATGCAGAACAGTGAAGGAGGATAAAGAATGTAAAAATAAAGCAAAATATGAGAGATTTTTGTACTTGTGTCATGCAAAAAATTGTCTTTATATAAAGGATGGCTCTTTAGAAAAACATTTCCATAAACAGCAATGTGCTCCGATTCAGTGCATTGGTGTTGCTTAGAGATGTAGACTAATTCAGGTTGGAAGTTGGCAGCCCCAGATATATTCCCCTTATTCAGCCGACACAGCCCAAATTGCAATATAGCTTTTACTGCTGACAGGATTTTGCACTGTAGATTCACCTGTGTGATCATAGGTTGCAGGTGCACTGGAGTATGGAATCACAAGTGACGATCTGTTCTGGTTAAAGGAATCTCCTGGAAAAACGTAAGTTACCTTACCATGGCTGTAGTAGATGCTGGCATTCCTACCTTTTCTACATGGCGAGGTGAAAAATGTTCAAAATTGCTTTTTGTGCACCAATTTTGCTTCTGTTTTCCTTCTAAAAATGTGCTTTGTGATGCATCGATATCATACTACCAAACTTCATTAGTAACTGATAGATCTTCCCCCTGCTCCTGTTATGAAATTCCATTCTAAAATCAAATTAAGGACACGTTTTCACCGTGTTAGGTTGTGCTGTAGCGATTACACCCCAAGTCACAAGAGGGCAGCATGAACTCACCCGTGGGCTGCTCAGTCCCTGTTCCTCGATTGGGGAGAAACTCCAACATAGTTTTGTGTTCTCCTAAGTTGTGGCAGTTCTGATAACAAAAGAAAATATGATGAGGCATTTGGGTTACTTTTGCTTTGGAAGTTAATTGAAATATTAAAATACTGGTTTTAATGGAAATACTAAAATGCCATAGTTGTTTTTTACAGCACATAGCACAGTAAGATTCTGAGTCAACACTGCACGACAGAGCAATTTTCTGATGAAGATAATTATGATAGGAAATGCAGATGTGCTAGCCTGAAAGTCGGATAATGCTTTTTGTCTTCTCTATTGAGCAATTCTAGAAAGATCAAAAGGGACTTAGAACTATAATACTGGTGTTTTTGCAAAAAACCTATAGTTGCCATTCATGGCAGTGACTTTCTGCTATAAAAAATGTGCTGTGTTAAGTGAAACTTCAAAGAGATAAATGAAGCTTCTTGGTATAATTTTAGAAAGAGAGTAAATTTGCTGTTGTTTGTAGTGTATCAGTCACTTCTTAAATTTTGAAAGCATGATTTATGCAAGGAAATTGTTTTTAAGAAAAGCAACACCCACACTCCCCCCACTCAAAAAAAAAAGCTCAAACCAAAATATAACATTTTTCTTTGTAAGATGTTTCTGTGAAAATGTGGCACTTGTCCAGTTGCTGCTAATGCAAGTTGTAACAGTGTAATGTGGGAGTCTAGTGTTTATATGTTGCATTCCTGAGATTTAGTCAAAATAAGCCTTCGGGGGCTACAGTAGCATTTCTGTGCTTTATCAGGCTGTGTCTTAGCAAATGGAGAAGGGAGTTGTTAAAGGTTTGTTTCTGTCCGATTTGTTTCTGTTATAAATATTCCCAAGGTTCAGTTTAACACCTTTTGTTTTTAGTCTGAGCTGTGTTGTAGTTACTCTTTCTTTTCTCCCTCTCCAAATGTACATATCTCAGATACAAATTACATGCCTGGAGGTTATAGAACTGTCACTCCTGCAGTTATTCATATTGAAAAAAAAAAAAAGTAAACCATTAACCAACTTAAAAGTCCCTTAGATATACAAACATGGGGAAGAAACTCACTACTGAGATGAAGGGTTCTGGCAGAGTGAATTAGAAAAGATGCCTTGAAATGTGTTGAGAATGAGTGAGAGATTGAGCAGGTGTGAACAAGGTTAGGTTCAGCTTTCCTAATTTTTCTTTTAGACACTGACAATGCCCAGGAACCCCCTTTTCTGTACAAGAAAGTGTGAATAACATGGGGCTGATGCTATGGATAGGTGCCAGCTGACATCTATTTTTCATCTACTGAAAAAGAAGAGCAAACATATGCCCAAATTACATAAATTCTCATTCTTCTCCCTGTGAATCTCTAGTAGATATTTTATTCTGGGGCAGTATGTGGCTTTTTACAGCACTGCTCAGGAGTTGCATGCTAATGAGGGAGTGATCATCCTTTCACAGATGAGTCAGATGCCCTAATGCTGGAAAAATTATTTCCCATTATGTTAAATTGTTTGCCAAACATAAACCCCAGACTAGCAGATTTTAATCGCTTTTACTCAACCTATTCTCTGTACACCTTCAGAAGCTGTATGTTTTTATTGTAGGATAGAGAGATGTTATCTGGAGCCTTTTGTGAGAAAACATGTGTTGTACTGACTGTGCAGTCCCTGGGGCTTATGGAGCTGCCTCCATGTCTGCACTCCTCAGAAGTTTAAAAGCATTGCTGTTAGAACTGGGAGATACTGCAGATTGGTTTATGCACAGGCCACAAGCCGGTTCAAAATCCTAACAAAATACTTTGTTGTCAGTGGAAATACTGTGTAGGATGCATCTCCAAACTGTGAGATTTTAACAAGTCTGCATTAGACATAAACAGCAAAGGAGTGCAAGTGCAGCCTGTCCAGCAGCAGAGTGTTAATGGCTGCCTGCCTGGAGCTGCTTTTATCTGCACAGCAGGGACTGAGAATTCTGCCTTTTGTATCCAGCAAATGCAGGGAACTGAGGATATGGTCAGGAGAGAGAGGAACTGCTGCAGTGTAGGGAGCAAATGGGGACAGAGATGGAAACTGCTGTGCTGGAGGGTTGATACACCTCATAAACTGCAAGTGTTGATGGGCAATTTCAGTGATATTCTTGATTGAAAGGGTGTGAAATACTGGGAAATATTGGAGCTGGAGTTTTATTTAAGAATTAAAATGGATATATTTGGTAAATACCAGTCTAAGTAAATCTATTAAATCCGTTTTCTATAACAGCATACACAAATGTTTGAAGATAGGAAGGGCAAATATTTGGAGTTTGGAAAAATATGACAATTAAAAAGCAGATGGTTGTAAATCAAAATTAAATTTAGCAGTGAATAAAATCTTGCATTGGGAACTGTGATCTCCTTGATCAGAAGACATAATCTAATTGATAGGCCATCCCCATGTGCTGAAAGATGAGCTGTCAGGGAAGAAGACTGGCCAGGCTGAATAGAGAGTTTTGGCTGGAACTCAGGGGAAAAAAGAAGTGTTTATGTCCCTGGGAGAAAAGAGAGGACTACAAGGATGCCATGGGGTTGTGAAGGAAGAAAATTAGAGGGACCAAAGCCTAATTAAAACTTAATCTGGCTACTGCTGTAAAAGGCAATAAAATTGTTTCTATAAATACAGTAGCAACAAAAGGAGGGCTCAGGAGAATCCCCATCTTTTATTGGATGTGTGGGAGGAGAAGCACAGTAATAAGGATAAAGAAAAGGCTGAGTTACTTAATGCCTTCTTTGCTTCAGTCCTTAATAGTAAGAGCAGTTGTTCTGTGGGTATCCAATCCCTGAGCTGAAAGACTGGGACAAGGAACAGAATGAAGCTCCCATAAATCATGAGGACTTGGTTAGAAACCTGCTACAGCACTTGGACATGCACAAGTCCGAGGGGCTGGATGGGATCCACCCTAGGGTGCTTAAGGAGCTGATGGAAGAGCTGACTGAGCCACCCTCCATCATTTACCAACAGTCCTGGCTAACTGGGGGGTCCCAGCTGACTGGAAGTTGGCAAATATGATGTGATGCCCACATCAGAAAATGGTTTTTTCTGATTGTGCAAAAAATGTGCACAAGCTCATTCCACTGCTTTCTTCTTTTCATCTTTTTCTGTAACAGGTTGGTTGTTGGAGCCAGCTGTATCCTTTGAGAAGCCTGTGATGATCTATAGTTATAAGTAGCATAGCTGTCTTTCCTATGAAAGTTCAGTTTTCAGAATTCCTTTACTCATGTCATATAGTTGAGTTGTTAAGAGAATAGTAATAGTTTCCTGTGCAGTAGCATCACGGAAATTAAGATCAGCTGAGGATAAATTCTCACGATCTTAAATCCAATGTTAACTATGTTAACTATAAGACTTCCAAGTTTTATTCTATGTAGAAAGCAAGATACAGATATCTGTGTGAGGAGAACTTGGTATCTCTAAGTAAAAAGCCCACTTGTACATTATTCATATATTATGTTTATCCAAATGGTTGTTTAAATTAGCTTAACTGGTGCATCACCAGATGTTTCCCTTGAGTGTGCTGGTTTTCTAACAGGCATTGGATTGGATACTACAGTCATGATGAGAAGCATCCCACTTCGTGGGTTTGATCAGGCAAGTACAGAATACTTACAAATAAACTAAAAGATAGATTTGATTATTTTCATCTCCTAAAGAAAAAGTGTTGTTTGTATCTCCAAACATTTCCTAGTACGTGCACAGTTTTGAGATGGGAATATTGTTGTTTAAGTGGCAGTGACAAACACCTCTTATGGTAGTGACACTAGTGACAGCTCCTGGTTGTATGTCAGCCTCTCCCATTTTGGAGTGGCTTCCTTAAAACTATTGGCTTTTATGCCTTAAAACTGGTGACTTGAGTTTGCAAAACATTGTATAAGAATATTTCTTGGGATTTACACTCCTCATTGGAGAAATCAACACCTGTAGCAGCACGAGGGCTGAGCAAGCAGGGAATAGTGTGTGTGTGGCACTCGCTCAAACACTTACAGCAGGACTTGCTCTAAGAACTTGATCCTCTGTAGGCTGGAAAAGCACAATGGCCATACCAAAGTTAATGAAGTATTAATGGAGATAAAATAATTATGTTCAGTCTGCAGCCACATTGAGTCTGATGGAAACTGATTAGTGAGCTCATGTTTCTGAAGAGACATAACCCTGCTGTTGCCTTCATATTAGTTAATATCAACTTTGAAAATAAAGTTTTGTAAGCTGAGAGAGCTTGTGTGGAGTTGTTCTATGTGAGTGGTTTTGTAATAATATCCTTTAAGTAATAAACATACTCTGACAAGGTGCAATCTGAGTTTCTGCAGTCAAGAGCACTGGTCTTTGGATAAACCTGTTGATGCCACATTTTACTACTTCAGTGTGATGTGGCATTATTTCAAACAGGCTCTTAGGACAAAAGTTTTTGTTTTTGTTGTTTTTTGGGGGTTTTTTTTGTATTAGAACTTTCCATGAAACCTTAGTGATTTGCAGTCATTGCAGAGAAATGTCAGGTATTATCGCAAAAGGAAATATCTTTCTGCTATTGTTTTATGAATGTATTTAATTTTCATCAAACGACTAGAAAATTGTAATTATGGTAATGGTAAATTGAATATGCTCTAGATTGTGTAAACAACAAATGCTTTAAAAGCAGACATAATATACTGTTTTATTTTTCTGAAAATAATTTGTGTATTCAGGTGTGGGTGCCTCTTGGAATGAAGTTGCAGGTCATAGTATCTCCCTAAATTATCATGTGTTAGCAGTACATAGTAACTAAGTGATAAAGAATGTTTGAAATGCACAGGGTATTTACTGGGGTTTCCTGAACCCAGCTGAAGGAGGGGTTTACATTATTAAGGTCATATACCTAAGAAAAAACAAATTTCTTTAATTACTCAACAGCAAATGGCTGCTTTAGTAACTGAGCACATGGAATCTTATGGCACAAAATTTTTAAAGAGATGTTTCCCTACTAAAGTTGAAAAATTGAAGAGCAACAGATTGCAAGTCACTTGGAAAAATGCTGACCTGGACACAGAAGAAACCGATTCTTTCGACACCGTTATGTGGGCAGTAGGTAAATATGATTATCTTAACATTTCTTTGCAATGTTTTCCATTCTGAAACTGAAGTCACTTCATCATGGGATCAAACAGCCTCCCCCTCATGAAATGTTTAGTGACGTAAATATTGATAGTTGTTTAATTCTTTTCTTACGTGCCTGACTTGTTAATTTACAGTCTTAAAAACCCATTAAAGTGAATGGAAGAAGTCTGTGGTAACTATTTTTGCATGAGCTGCAATAAATGGGGGACCATCTAGTCTTCCTCACTTTTACTAGAGTAAGAACATGAATTCCAGCAAGTTGTGGTTTGCAGGTAGTGTTCTCTAAGTCCATACTGTTGATTGATTTTTGAAGCTATTCACTGTAAGTTTAAGAGGCTCCCATTTTTTCTAGGATTTTCTCTAAACTGTGCTGCTTAAGTTTGTTACTGCAGCCATCATCCAATTCAGAGAAAGAGAAGTAACTGTCTCTAAAAACCCAAGCTCATTGCAGGGAATCTTGAAACTGTATAGCTTTTTGAAATCTGCTTAGGGGCTTTCACATATCTCAGAGCCCTTGGAACTGACATACAACAGCTAAGAGTAAATTGGTTTAAAGGAATGCTGTGATAAATGTCTGAGCATAATCACCAGAAATGGGAATCAAATCTGGGTTTGCCTCCTTTGAGACAAATGCTACTTCTGCAAGGTCTAACACACTGCATGATATATGGTACAAGGCTCCAGCCCACAGAAATGAAAATATTCCTTCAGTGTTGCCTTCCTAAGCTGCTCATTTGTCGCTGTTACAGGTCTGTCCTCAGTTCTTGTATTGGTTCAGATGGGCTGTAAGCCCACCAGAGTTGGACACCTCTCGTCTTTTGTGCTTATAAAGCTTTGTGAATATCTGGAATTCTAGATCAGTAATGCATTGCTAAAGGTAGTAGTGGTATTTGGCAGGCAGATGATGTCTGGCAAACAAAGTAAATAGGCTTAAACGTACTGCCCAAGAAATCTGTTTTGATATAGATGAATAATTGGTTATACTAGCAGCTTTAGCAATCCCCTTGACTACTTTATATTCTTTTTATCTGGCACTACTGTTTTAGAGTAGTGGGGATGCATTACTCTTTCATTTGTTTATAACATTAATTTAAATTCATGTGGTTGTAGAATAGATCTGTTACAGGATCAGAAACAGATCATTTACAGCATTTTGTATTTTGCCCAGTGGACTTAATCTACTGTCCTGTTGTTCCATTTCCCTGGTTAAGTCAGTTTTATATCTTTCTAATACCCCAAACAGAGAGCAGGTTGTGCATTGTGACAAATGTTTTCTTTTCCTTACTGTAACCACTACTCTCTTAGAACTGCCTTGGGCTCTACAAATTGTGGAAACAGCCTGTAATAATGGATTATTCTCCTCAGAACCAATCAAACAGACTAGTGCTTGCCAAGAGCAAAAAAGCTCATGCTATCTGGACACATAACAGTCCTGAAAACTGTAGAATAATATTCATGAGGTGGGATGAAAATGTTTCCAAATAGTGGGTTTCTAAGTGCTGTATTTGATTTTTCTTAAGCTTTCTGGTAAAAAACCCAACCCATTCTGTGGTTCCATGAAAAGTACACGGAGTTGGAGACACACATGTCAAATGTCAAGTCAATTTGTTTACTTCTGTCTAAGATGGAAAAAAGAGCTATTAAGTTGAAATAATAAGAAAAGATCTTGGTTTACTCTTAATTATAATGGAATAAGGTTGCATGATAGACTTGCAATTCACTTGTAACATGAGTCTGCTCATTATTTCAGTACAGAGGAACTACATGTATTATAATTTTTGTCGTAGAGTTACAATCCATATTTAGAAACAGAAAAATGAATAGTTAGAGGATTTTGTGTTGACTTTTTTTAGTGTTCAAATTTGCACTCCACCCTTAAGGATTAAACACATTAACAGTTAAAGCTGGTTAATTGGTGTGCAGTCCATATGATTCATTGTTTTGCTCTGTATCAACACACCCACACCAGGTGTCTCAGATAATAGGCTGGGAAACTTGGTGGTGTTGAGGATTTCCTGTCTGCAGATGTGCCAGTTACAATACTGATTGAAGCGAGTCAGCTTGTAGGGTTGGTTAAAAAGCAGCTGCTATTGTTAACTAATTGAAGCCTAAACTGTAGTACATATTTCCATCATTTTTGCCAGTGCATCATGGGATTTTAATGGGATTTTATTAATAACAATTATTAAAAATAATGACTGGCAATGAGACGTAGTTTAATAAGCTACAGTACTATCTCTTAACGACAACCTTTAAAAAGAAAATTAGATTGTGTTTCTATGACAAGTTTTGTTTTGCTTTTGGTATGTGTGATTTTCTGCTTGTATGGATAAGCCAGTAAAAGCAGGCACAATGCTCTCTTTGTTTTTCTAGCAGCTTTTTTGAACTAGTCAAAATATCTGAGGGGAAAAAAAAGAAATGTCATTTTGATACATTTTAATATAATTTAAAATTTTCAATCCAAAATTTTGTAGGTAACTGTCAAAGACCTATGATACCTTGCTGACGGACTACAAACTGTTATATTACAGCTCAGAGCAAGAGCTTGTTCTTGACCTTCATTTGATTTTTCCAGTTCAGCTCTGTGTGTCCTTCTGTCTTCCTAGTGCTGTCTTTGGCTTCTAGAGAATTCTCCTGAAATTGAATAAGACTTTGAGGTTTTGAGGTTTTGTTTAGTTGGGTACCAATAAACTTTTACTACTATATGGTGTTCTGACTGCCCTTAAGGACATAGGAAAAAAAATGTTTGTTAGATGCCTGATTTACCTGAGTTCCAAAGCAATGGTAAATGCGTGTGTATTTGGAGTGAATATGGGGCCTTCATCCAAAGGAAAGAGTAGAGATTGACAACTTTGTAAGCAGATGCAGCTGCTGAGCTGCAGGGCAAAATTGCAGGAGATCAGGCTTTGTAGAGAGGGCTCATTTCAGCTGTTGAAGGGCTGAAACCTGTGGCAGTTGCAAATTGCTGATACACAAAAGGAATTGGTAAGTAGTATTTCCATGTGAATTTGCGATAGATGGCCAAAATATCACTGCTTAACTGAAATTTGTTTAATCACAAAATCCTTAGAAAAGGTAACCTAGTCACTCTGTCTCCAGTGGGGTCCTGCTGTGCAGAGGAGCAACACTGAATGGATGATTGAACTAAGCAGGTATTTGCAAAGCAGCCTGGAATTAGTTTGTCAGAGAATGTGAGGTAGTGTACTAGTAAACTGTGACAGAGCAATGACCAGCAGCAGATTTTAAATTCAGCTTTATAAAATGTTTTCTCCCTCATGTGGGCAGTGGAACAACCATTCTCAAGTTCCAGTGCATTTGTTAACTTAGAGGATCCCGACTATGTCTTTGAAATAATATCATATTTCCTGTAAAAAAGAATTACAGCTCTAGGTCAGTGTAAAGCTGAACAGGTATCAGGTGTTGCACATCATATGCTATCAACCACATTGTCCTTTGTGTCTCACTGGACATTAGGCAGACTTATTTTGTTGTGCAGTAAAATAGAATGCTCACTGTTTGATATCAACAAAGGGTTAAGTACATAACATTTTTTGTAATAGTTTTCTTCAAGGCTTACAACCAAACCGGTTTGGATTAACAAGGGAAACAGAAATTTTGTTAGGAGATTTTCTGTGAAAAGTCCCATAAGGTAAAATATTACTGTGATCTCCTGTGAGCACATCTCTGCTAGCCCCTGTAGAAAAGGGAATGGGCTTTAGATTTGTCTTGGCAAACACAATCTTGCCATTGAGTTTTTAATCTTTGAAAAAGATAACACCTGTTTGATCTCAGACAACTCCTAATGCTAATGTGTTGTGGTTTGCTGAGGCTTTGGGTCTTTGTTCTGAGATTCCCATGTTTGACTCTCTTACTGACTTCAGTTCATTACTCTCTTGGTAAGATGTGGTTTCTGCAATCCTAATGAAAATTGTTATTCCCGTTATATCAGCCAGTGTTTTTAGGTTTTTTCCCGATATCTAGTTTTGAGACATTCAGTCAGACTTTGTTAAGCGGGGCTATTTTTAATGTGCTTTTCCTTTGTTTAACCAAGCCATAAATTTGAGTGTAACTTTTGTTTTATGCTATGTACTTTACTAGCCTGTAAGTACAAAAATAACTTGTTCATGTGCTAGGCTATGCAAGCACATATAATGTGAAGAGGGTTGGATTCACAACTATTTCAGCACTAAGGTGCTATTTGAGTTGATAAGTGATGTTAACCTTTACCTGAGTGATGGTATAAATAGATTTTAAAGTGTCAGAAAATTACTCCAAAGTAATTTCTTGAAAACTATATAATTACTGTGACAGTTCATGCAGAATGCAGATTCTGTTCAATCATAAATGCTGAGGAGATTAATGACGTAGCTCACTTGAGAATGGTGGTTGAGTGCTGGTTTTTGAGACTGCAGAGCCATTCTTTGAAACCAAACCTTATTTAAAACAAACTTTGTGTGGGAGAATTAATGTAAGAGTGAACTGTAGCTTTCTTCTCCGAAAACGTTTCCAGCCCTCTTCACTTTCTACAGGACTTTAAGAACAAGAAAAGTAGAGTTTCAGAAGTCTGGTCCATGCTGTAGGTTTTATTTGATTACATGTCACTTGGAGTTGCTTTTGTTGTTAACTCCAGGCATGCACTGGATGGCCATGAGCAGGTTTTTGGTCATTGCACCACAAGCTTTCTACTGAGAGGAGGACTCTGTGTAAAAACTGTTAGTCAGTGCTACAGGGGAGTACAGTGAGCAGCCTTGGCAGAGAACCAATTACTGCCCTAGCACTGACTAAGGGCCAGATTTTTTTTCAAATTGTGGCAGGCGTGCTGGAGGTTTATCAGTAATGGTTGTAATGTTCTAAAGCATCCTTGTAGAAATAGTGCACGCCGCTATCAATGTGATAAAGGTTGTGAACTTTTCTTAACTTTACTTAATCTTACTCTAGTCAATATTTTCCTGTAATCTGAACAGCAGTTACACTGAAGTAGTATTTGTTAGTCATTATCAATGGGTATTTATTAGTCATTATCAGCTGGTTATGTTTTATGAACATCTTGTGGGTTTTAGGAGACGTTTCAAGGAGGAAAGGGTCGTGGTCTTGAAATGAATTTGGGGAATGTGTCAGGCATTCAGAACGAAGAGAGTGTTGAGTCTGGGAACACAGATAAGATTTTGATTAAGGTGAGACTCAGGTCAGATTGGATAAAGTTATAAGGTAATGTGTCAAAATGCCAATGTATAGGGAAGAAGTGGAGAAGACTGCTGGGCTTGAGCATCTTTCCAGAGAAGCTCTCCTGTCAACCAACAGTAGCCTCACAGTGGCCATCTCTGATAAAATGCATGGTTGGCTCCAGTTTGGATTTTTAAAATGTTGGGAGGCAAACGAGCATTCCAGCTTAGATGGTTAAGAGACTCTAGAAGACCCATTATAAAATTCTGCTGTCAGCTGCACCTTTATCACCCTGGGAAATCTTACTGGTTGGAAGAATATGCTATCACTCATTTACCACTGCTACTTACCTGACTATTCCTCTGGCTTCTTCTGAGCTGAGCTGCTTCAGCCTCCACTCTTGAAGGTCCTGTACCTGGAGGTCACAGTCTGATACTTGTTCCCCTTGTTCTGTGTTCAGGTGTGATTACCAGAGCCCCCGGGCTGGTATGGGACACCAATGCCACAGCACAGCCAGCCTGGCCAGTGTCTGTGGTGAGAGCTTCAGCCACTCCCCTGTCACTCCCCACAGTGGAGCCCCTGGCTGGCAGCCCCCTTAGGAAGCCATGTTGTTGGATTTTGCAAAAACAGATCAGAAAGCTGTTTTTTCTTTTAAAGTTAAAAGCAAATGGGGGCTGGCACTGAAAGCAGGGCTCTGTGTGGTTTTCACAGCTGTGGGGTAAGTGTATGGGTCTGTGAAAGATGAGAGTATGGTGTGCTCTTAGAAGTGCAGGAGGCAGGTCACCTTTTTAAGGGTCAAATTTGAGTTACACCTTTCTTGTAGATGTCTGGCATAATATTTTGCTGTTTTGGATGAAAGCTAAATCTAATCTTGTGTCCTATACAATCGTACACTCCTGTTCTTTGGCAGTTTCAGGACATCTTCAAACTAAAAGCACATGTGCTGATTTTAGGCAAAGGGTGGGTTTGTGTGCCTGGTAGGATTTGGAATTTCAGAAATAAGCTGTGAAGTCATGCTTTCTTGAAGTTGAAAATGTGAAAAAATCGGGAGATAGTGGTATAAAATGAAAGTCCTATTCAGAAATGGTGATAACTAATTTTATAATAGTAAGTGAATGTTGGGAAACATCAGAATTCCCAATTTGGCTCTAGAACCTACCAAGACACATTGTATAATCATGAGCCTAAGCTACTGAATTTGAGGAGAAGCAAGATCAGTAAGTATAGTTCTTGTTTATGAGGTGAACCTGCATGGGACTAAAGGCCAATAAAGCTCCAGTTCAGGGTTCAAAATTTTGTTTTTTCCTTCAAAACCAATAGTTTGGCAGTAAAATTGAGAGAGAAACTTCACTATGAAAAGCAGCACATTTTTTTGTAACTCTTAGCTATTAATACCAAGCTGTGCATATGTTAAAATAGACTGCAGTGAAAAGGTTAAGTGTTATCCTGCAGGCTTGATAAACTCAACTGTTGTTGTCACAGGTCTTTAAATGACTCTATTGACGGTTTTTCTTTTTTTTCCTCTTTCAATGCCTGCCATTGCGTGCTAAGTTTTCTCTTGGCTCTGCCTTGCAGGAAAAAGAGGAAACTAGAAAACCCCATTAGTTGTCCATTTGCAGAATACCCAGGCTTTACTCTCAATACACAAAAAAATACAACGGTAGGAAGTTGTTTCACATCCGAGCCAAGATAAGGTCCTGGAGGTTTATTATTTTTGTTGCCTGATAGCATCAGGACTGGGGAGCAGGGGGCAGAGAAGGAACAGCAGATCAACATCCCATGGGGACAACAGAAGGGAAGACAGACAGATAGCCAAGTGCCGACAGCTTCAGTCAGTGCTCCCAGAGGAAGTGTTGGTTTCACCAGATGAAATTAATACACAGAAGTCTTTACAGAGGCATTCAGATGTGACATTGTTTGAGGGGCCTGCCTATATGGCAGATGTATAAAGCACTGAATCATATGTTTACATATAATTAGGTCTGTATTGACAAGCCAGGTTTTCCTTTTGTTTAATAATTTCCTACATTAACATCAAAGAGCTTGTTTTTATAATGAAAACACATTTCCCTTTTTGTTTTGATTTGCTATAGCTCTGTACTAACGTCAAATGAAAATCATGACTCACGCAAAGGAGACCTGCATGTGTAGATATATCCACATTCATTTAAAACCTGCAAAACAGACACAATCTTAAAGAATTTCCTTAATTTGCATATATTCAGGTTAATTTTTTTCTGTGTGATCCTGTGTAGCCTTAAAAATTTTGTAACTACCACATTATTTCACTGTGCTTATTAAATTTCAAACAAGTTAGATAAGATTCAAATTTCTGGGTCAGGAATTGCTTCCTTAGATACTCTATAGAAAGCTCAGTGTAATGCTTTGAGTACTTCAGTGATCTAAGGGGTAACTAGGCAGAAAACACTACCAAAATATATTTTTAAAATATGAGATAATTTGATATCATTGGAATAGGAAGCTGTAGTAAAATCTGGGCTTGGTTGGATTTGCCTCATTTGTTTTTAAATACATTTAAAATGTTTCTAAACTCTACAAAAATAGCTCAAATACAGTTTGAGGTAACTAAATCAGCATTTAAGACTTGAGAGTAAAGTTGATAAAATTTTTCATCTAAGCTGAGGGACCTAAAAGGGCTTTAAGATAATTGTATTCATGTTACAAGGAACAAGGACTTCAGGAATGTTTCACATTGAACAGCATTGCTAATAATTTTTATTCAAAAAGTGTACACAACACACTGTTGGCACTGAGTCCCATTTGGTTAATGTTTGTTAGAAATTTTCAGTGTAGAAGTTGCTTAGTTTTTATATGTATTTTTTTGCTACATTAGGAAACTGAATTTAGAATGTTCAATAGATATGCAATCAAGTGTTTTTTGCACTTTTCCCAGTGAGTGTTGTTCTCCACATCTAAAAAGGATAACCCTCTGATGTCTGAGCAAAGGCAATAGTGATTGAGCTCCTTTCCCACAGAATGTCATATCCGTAATTTCCACCCCTGCAACTTTCTCAGTCTAAATTTTCTCATGTTTCTGCCTGGACTATCAAATAGAACACAGTTCTTGGAGACTCACAGTGGAGGATTAGTGGATTCTACAGTAGAGCTTTTTAGATTAACACTGCTGAAGTTTTCCAATAGCTTTTACTTTAATTTTTTTTTTTCCTCTTAAGGCCGAGCCCCTGACACCAAAACTCTCAATTTGGAGACCATTGGAGTGAAAACTAATTCTGAAACTGGGAAGATTATTGTTGATGCCGGTGAAGCTACTTCTGTTCCTCACATTTATGCAATTGGAGACATAACAGAGGTACTGAGTCTACATAAACTACTTTACAATAACAGGAAGCCAACTTTGTTCCTGACTAATAACTAGTCCCCAGATGTAGTCATGCTCTAGTGTATATCTTAGTGTTTTGCACTTTTTCACTTGGCAGGCTGGAGTGTTTATGCCAGCCACCTGGGTCAGTAATTTCCTTCACAGGGATCTTGTGAAGTATCTCAGCATGAGAGATTATTGCTGATGTTTATCAGGGAATGCATCATTGGTCAGAGGCTAATAATGATGTCTTTATCACTCCTATTATCTTTCTAATAATGTTTTTATCACTTTTGACATATGACTTCATACTGCCTGCGAATGCTGAGTGAAAGCAGTTCTTACTTTCTGTAGCTGAGTACATTTACTGGAAATGACCATGACAAGTTCAGTGACTGCATTTGGGGTATGTTGGGTGTTAATTGAGACTAATCACAGAATGATGCAAAATGCTTCTGACAAAAGTACTTTCCTCTAGAATAAGAAAAAGTAATTGCTGAAAATATTGAATACATTTGACTTTTGTTCATTATTTGTGAATGATTGTGTTAAATTGCTAAATAAACATGAGGGGTGTGGCTTTTTTATTTGGGGTTTTTGTGGGTTATTTTGTTGTTATTTTGTTGTTTTTTGGGGTTTTTTTGTTTTTTTTTTTTTTTTAAGAAGGGGACATTATAATGTAAGCAAAATAATTTGCTTATTAAAGAGGTAAAACCAGATTCAGTGGTCTTATTCTAGCGTTACTGATAATCTGTAGTCACATATGACAAGAATGTCTTGTCATGATAAATGTGCATTTAAATCCTTTCAATCTGCCAATTTTCATTTTACATAAGAGCTCAGATTATCTGCTATATGTTGGGCATCCTCAAATATGTTGATTTCATTAAAAATATTTGTCTGAATTCTGAACTATAGAGTTACAGGAGGATGTTGTCAACATCAGCTTGCTGTGCCTGGGAAATTTGGGCAATACGTAGAGTACAGAGCAATGTTGGGCATTTGAAGATAGAGTTTTCTCACTTGTTACTGAACTTTATGGAACTGAGGCCTTTCTATCAAGATTGTTTTCCATAGGTCTGGTAAAGCTAAATACTGTAGCAATATCCAAACAGTATATATAGTATAATTTTAGAGAAATTTAAACAATTTCTCATTTTGCTATTTTTAAAATATTTTATTTTAAATGCATAAACTCTCAAATGTATAAACCTTACAGGTGCTTTTAGTTTCTGGAGATATGTATCAGATTATATAATGTCTTGGGAATAGCCCTGCAAATTTCTGACTGGACTGCCAGAGATACTTAAATCTCATAAATTTGCTAACCACTCCTGACCTCTTCCCTCAGTGCAGACATGTGTTTCTTCCAGTCTGTCTCCATCTTCATGTGGACTTGCCATTTCCTTTTAAATTGCATTAAAACTCTTTCCTTCTCAGATATTTTTCCTTTATTTTTTTTCCCCTTACTCTACACAGCTTCTCTGTCCTGTTGTCCTGTCCGGTCACTCCGAGCTTTGGGATTTTGTAGAGTTCCTCTCCTTTCTTCTCATTTCACATGCAGATTCCCTCTGTATTTGTCACTTCTTGCTCTCAGATACTTCCTAAAGTCCCTTTCTACTCACAGGAACCTCCTACACCTGCTTATCCCTGATATATATGCCTTGGCTGGCCTCCTGCTTTCCAAAATTTTCTTTTTAATTTCATCCAAGAAGCAGTTGTTAGAGGTAATGCTGGCAAGGCTTAGATTCTGTTGCTTATTTTGCTGCCAATCTGCAGTGTTATTTTGGGCAAGTAATTTCCTTTTGGATGCTTTTCGTCTTCTGCCCTTTGAGGATTTAGTTAAATAAGAAATATAAAGTTGAAGGCAGGATGCTCTCCTCTTTCCTACTTTGGATCTAAAAAATCATGTCTTCATTTATTTGTCATTTTCATTTTGTTGTTAAAACTTGAATTTCCTTTTCCTGCTTTTGTCCTTATTAGTGCAGATTTTTGAACCTGAGTGGTTCAATAGACACTTCTAAATATAAGTGTTAAAAACAGCAGCACAGTTCTATGCTGTGTCCAGTGTACAATTGGGGAAAAAATGAAAAAGTTAGGGCTGAGTAGAATATTACCCTAATCTTTTATCTGCATATTGGCACAATGCAGGGAATTAAAGAGATTGTCATATAGTACTTATACATTTCAAGTGTGTAGAGATAAAATAAATACTGCCACTATCTTATCTGACTCCAGCACAATGTGACCTATGTAATTCCACTTGCTAAGCAATGAAGTTTATTGTATTTGAATACTTAAATTACTTTAGTCTTTTTTTTTTAAGCAGAATTAATTTAGATAATAAATTTCATTGGTATGGTAACCAGCACTTAAAGAAATTTCTGTGTTTGTGCATGTCTCAAATTCACACCCGAGAATCAAAGGCATCCTGCTTAGAAGCACAAAGCTGCAGGGCTTCGTTGTGGGGCTTTCTGGGTGTGACCTACTAAAACAGCACAGGAAGAGGAATCTTGTTTCCTGTGAGTGAGCATCAATGAGCCCTAAGAATCATTATAAAAATTACTTTTTCCTCTGGTGTTCCTGCTCAGGATTTCTCTTTGCTCTGCTCTGTCCCTGTTACCGTTTCTTTGTTACCATAAAGGACTTTTGCTCAAATTTTGCGACTGGTTCCAAGCCCTCCTCCGTCTTTTACCACTCCACACTGAATAAATACTGAATTGCCACCAAATAGCAAGAACTGCTTCTTTTGGTTTGAATTCAGTGCCCTGGCTGGAAGGTGAGTGAGAGAAGCAGCAGCTGAGTTTCCTAGTTGCTCAGAATGATTGTTTTCATTTGGGAGTCCTACCCAGCTGGTACAAATGGGAATCTGTGTGTGCATGGGTGTCTTGTTGCACAAATACAATCCTAATGTTACCCAAGGTTAGATTTGGAAAAAAAGGAAAAAAAAATCTTCCAGAAAAATTTCAGTTTGCATACCCTCAAAAAACATTATTCAAGTTTTGGCAAAATACTATTTTCAACTGGCAGGTGAAATTGTATTTCAGCATTTTTATCTTCTGTAATCAGGATCAAGAAGATCAAGCTGTAATTTCAGTTTGTATTCTTGTTTTCAGTGCTGATATAAACTCTGTGTTAGAATCCTTCCCTCAGTAGTGTTCTTGTTAAAAGGCATGGCACACACTATGAAGACATTTTCTCAGAAGGAGGTTTATCACATGGTCAGGCCGCTCTACATCTGTCATATTTCAAAGGGTGTTACAACAAAGATGTATAGAGAAAGTGGAATGTGCAGTATGTTGCTTTGAATAGAAATGAGACCAAAAAGAGTTGTGTTAGAACAAATACACATTACTTCAAAGCTTTTTAAACTCTCTTAGGACCATCTCGGTTAAATGTGTAATCCAGTGGAGGATTCTTATGAACAATTCCTATCCATAATTATCATCAGAGTAGTTCTACACATGACTGCAAAGTGAATGTTCGTTTCAAATATTTACCAAGGAAGGTCTTTAAGTCATTGTTTATGAGGAATTGGGCTTTATCTGCATGGATGTTTTAGTAATTAGTTGGGTTTTATGGAATGCATGGCAGTGCTTTCACAATTTTATCTCTCGTTCCAATCTTCTATTCATTTCTGGAATGCCAAAACAACATAAATTTCCTGCTACAGAAATGATTGGCAGACATGTTTCAGGCAAATGTGTCTAAGAAAGAAACAAAATTTCATCTGGTAAATTAGATTTACAGACTTGAAATTTGGATTTGAAAAATTGTGACTTGATGGATGTTAGAAGGAAAAAGGAAAATTTGCAGCTTTGTGATTTGTCATAAGCTGCGGAAGAAAAATAGATTAGGCTTCATTAAGAACTAGAACTGTGATTTCTGTTATCAGGTTAGATATAATGTTTCAGATTGGTTTTTTGCAGTTGAACTTTTAAGTAGTTTTTAGTACAGATAAAAGCCTAGATGCCTATTAATATGTAGATAATTACTATGATATTTGTACTAAAGAAATTAGTTACTAATACCATGTACAGAGTCTGTCTACCAACATACCAAAAAAGATAAGCTGGTAAAGAATGGATTCCAGTAAATGCTAAAAAACTTTAGGATAATGAAAAACTTGAAATGTGTGTGATGGGGAATCCTTATTTTATTTTCTGCTGGGAACTGGTTTTGAGAGCTTATTGAATGACTGCCTCCAAGTGGAGCTTTGCAGGAATGTGACAAGTGTTGTGTCTAAATAGGACGTGTATGAATCAGAACTTCACACATTTTATAAAGCATTCCATTTTGTGCCATGTGTTTCCCAGTTATGGCTTTCTTATGTTTCCACATCCTTCTGAATTTGTGACCTTTTTTCTCATGTCAGACAAGCGTTTTGATGATATGTCTTGGATGAACTCTTAACCAATGGGTTTTTTTATTAGATATATGAATTTTGTTCAGTCATATTAACCTATATGGACTGTTCTTCCTTGGGCTTGAAAATATTCCCTTGCAAATACTTTACTTCAATTTTCAAAAACTTTCACATTCTTTAAAACCAGCTCCACAGTTCTGATGCTCCAGTGGTGCTGTGCCAGCACTCAGAATTAGGGTTCTGGCACATGTAGAGCCCTGTTTGGAAATAAAAAGTAGCCAGGACTCATGGCTTGAGCTGGAGCACATCCTGTTCATATCCTGCTGTCATTCTGTTTCTCACTTGCAGGAAGTTTGCATTTTCCAATAGCAATCCCTCTGAAACCCCTCTGTAACAGCAGAGCCTGAGACCAGGACCAGCTCACCCTTTAGGTCACAGTGCTAGCAAAAGGGTGTTCCACTTTTCCAGTCCAGGACCAGAGGAAGTCAGTAATAATGTCTACAAATAGCTAGGTTTTGTGCCTGTGGTCTGTGAAAATGTGTCAGACAATTTTTTTTAAAGGTCTGATATAAAAACACTGTTGCTTTAAACTAGGTTCTTCTTGCTTTAAAAAGACACTTTGAAAAATTTCCTCATGGCTTACTTTGGAGAGAAGGGCTGAAGTGAACAGTCAGCATGAGACTATGTGCTGCTTTTCAAGAGGTGACATGATAAGGTATAAAGATTTGACATATTTGTGACATTTCCCCCCCATTAAGACAGATAGCAAACTCAGACTTTAAAGCATATTTGGACAAAAATTGTTATTGTTTTTTCTATTTGGAGCCCTGGCTACCAAGCTCAAATTCCAAAGATTTGGCCTTCCTCTGACCATTGTCCCAGGAGAAATCGTTGGATGCTGCTTCTCCTGAAGTTCAAACGAAGCTTTGTGCTCTCTTCTTAGGGCCGTCCTGAATTAACACCCACAGCAATAGCTGCAGGAAAACTGCTGGCTCAGCGTCTGTTCAGCCAGTCTTCAGAACTGATGGACTATGACAATGTGAGTTATGTCTTTTTTACAGTAAGAATGATCTTTGGCTTTTTTCTTTCAAAGAATTTTTAAGGAATTGCGTTTTGTCACCTGGAATCCAGCTTTGACAGCAGCTAAAGTGGAGGTGTGTGCCCGAGCTGCACCTCTCAGTCGTGCACAAGTTTCTGCCAGGCAGCTGCTGCCTGTAACACCTTCAGCAGTAACACCTTCTGCTTCCTCCCAAGCAGGTGCCCACCACAGTCTTCACTCCCTTGGAGTATGGTTGTGTTGGCCTGTCAGAAGAAGCAGCTGTGCAACGTCATGGATCAGATAATATTGAGGTATGAAAACACTCTTAATTTTCTAGTTGGTGTCAGAGTTGCCAGTGGAAGGGCAGAATTTTCACTGCCATCAGGTGTAGAAGAATTCCTTCCTGAGCGGGGCACGAGGTGCCCCTGCAGAGGTTCAACAATCCAGCCTTGGCCTAACTGCGGCCTAGTCAGGGCCTCCAGGGGCCTGTGAGGCCTGAAATTGTGACGCAGGAAAAATTAGCTTTATCTTTGTTTTTTTAGGTTGTACCAATTGTAGAGTGTGTTATAGATGATCTAGAACAATGTAGCCAATTAACTAGTATCTTCTTCACAAAAGAATGTAAGCTATCTTAGTGTACTTGAAGGGTAGGTGAAGGACAGAATAAAGAATTGCCATTTTACACTGTATCAGTGAAGGTGTCTTTCTTTTCTAACCCAGCTCCTTGTTAGGTTCCTTGCTTCAATCAGGTAAAACTTTTGGTCTCCAAAATACTGAGTTTACAGGTAAGGACTTGGTGTCTCCAGAAATGCTCAGAACTTCAGTAGTATTGCACCAGTATTACAGTGGGAGCTGGTATCTATTGGGTTTAAGATCACTGATAGGATGTGACAGCTTTACAGTAGCTGCCATTTTAACAAGTTACATTGTGCAGCATCATTAAATAAAGGTTATGTTACTTTCTACAAGTTACTCTTGAAAAGGTATGTTGTGTTACTCTTACTCACTTGCCCAGGGAAAAGCATTGATGAAAAGATAAGTATTTACTATTCAGAATGCAAAAATTACAGTTTGGATTTTGTGGTGGGATGCATTATTGTAGATATGAAAAGATTATTGGATTTCATTATTTTCAGTAAACAAGGCATTGAACCTTTGGGAGAAGGTTAAAAATGCCAGTTTTTTCCTTTAATTTGGTGCATTAGTCTGAGTAGCATTATTTGTGAGGGGTTTTTGTTTTGTTTTCTCATGATTCTCTGAGAAAGGTTTGTGTTAAGCTCCTACTGTGCTTTCCATATTTTTCTTTAAAATAACTAATAGGTCATAAATAAATCAATTTTTGTACAAGTGTATAAATATGTAGTAATAGTAGTTATTATAGTAATAAATACCAGGTTTTGACATAATAGTACTCTCTAACACAAAATTCTATTGTTTTTCCTGCCAGGTATACCATGCATATTACAAACCTTTAGAGTTTACAGTGGCTGAAAGAGATGCAACTCAATGCTATATGAAAGTGAGTTTTGTGAGCTTTTAACTTACTTTTAACTTAAAATGGGATATGGTACAGCCAGCTTTAAAGAGTGCTGTTTGGCAAAAAAATCTCAAGATGGATATTTTCTTGGTGACAGATATCTTGAAATTGCTTTACAGATATTAGCATTTTTCAGAACTGAAATTCTGCTGATAAATACCATCTTTGAACTGCTTTTAAGGTACTAAGAAATATTTCAAATTCTACAAAGATCAGTCTCTGCCTCTCCCAGCAAAGTTCTTAACTGGTTACATGTAATATTTATATTGACACCTCTTGCCAAAAATATGATACCTTCAAAGGTTAAGCATAAGGCTTAGAATACTACAGTAACCATTCAGTTTCTACTCATGAAAACTAAAAAGCTCCTGGGTTAGACCAAAGTGTCAGACCTGAAAAGGGCCTTCTGCAGCAATCCAGTTGCTTCAGTGTTGGAAAGATTTTTGATGCTCTTGCCTTCTGTAGAGAATCTTGGATAAGATGAAGTGTCATGTCGGTAGAATATTGTCATAGTTTTCTTTTTCTTCCTTTTATCCTCATCATCAGGGATCAGTCTTTTTTGCATAAATGTGTCCATCAATTATATTATACAATATTGTATTGTTACTGTTATGTGAGGAATGTCCATTGTCAGTAATTGTTATCAATTTTTCTGACTGTATTTTGACACCTCTGAATTATGTAAATGCTTGCCTTAAGTGTCTCAAGTACCAGTGTAACAAAGGTGATAATATTCAATTTTATGTATTCCCTTTGAATTATGTCCATTAAAGTAAATATTTAAGAGTGAAGTAGTAACAGCATAATAGTTGTTAGATGATATTTAGTATAGTCCTTACTAAACTCTCAAAATATATAAATAAACATTTAATTTGAGCTTTTCAAACTCTATTGCAAGAATTTTTCCTTTAAAACACCTTAATATTTCAAGTCCCACATCAGGATTGCTGCTGTTCCTGGTATTCCTGATGAAAGAATTTAAGCTTTTACTAAATAGCAGAACTTAGTAGATTAGTGAGAATTTAATGCTTGATGGGAGGATGCAGGGAGAGACTGAGTTTCTTTTCATAATTATAAAGATGGTGTCCTTACAGGAACTAAAACGTTTTCATTAAGTTCTCTAATAAAAGTTAAGTGTGCAATGACTCAGGCTCTCCTAGATACTTATTAACCTTCATCTTTGGCTGCTTCTGAGGCTGAACTCCTTTTTAGGTTATGTGCTCCGTGTGGTAAATGTATCTCACCAAACGTGCTGCTTTGTTTACTGACTGAGTCACAAAGGCACAAAATATCCTGGAGCTGGTAGTGGTCTTCTCTGAAAATACAGCTGATAATGGTAGTGGTCATCTGTAAAAATACAGCTGATGAAAACAACTGCACGGGCTTGGACAAGTGCTGAGGTGACCACTCAGTGGAAAACAGCACTGGTTTGGTCACCAGACTACAGAAAGTACTTTGAGAATTTCGTACTAATGGCAAACAACAAAGTATTTAACACCAGAAATTATTGTTGTCGGCGGCTCCCTCAAGTCTGAAAGAAATACACTAATAAAGCTTCAATTCAGGAAAGTGCTTAAGGACAATAAGAGTAAGACTTAAGCAAGTGCATAAGTTTTTGGCACATTGGAAATAAACAGCTGAACTAGCATCTTGGGGCACTCCAGTTTCATTTAATTCATCTTCATGCCTTATCTTTAAGTGTTCTAAGAAAAGATCTTTCTGTGATGTATTGTTTTCAGATGGTGTGCTTACGAGAGAGGGAGCAACGAATACTTGGCCTTCATTTCATTGGACCAAATGCGGGCGAAGTTATTCAAGGATTTGCTCTTGGAATCAAGTAAGTACAAAAGAATGTCTCTAGCTTCTAAAGCTTACTTCTTAAGTTATTGTAAGATTATAAAAGATAGCTGCCTAGTTTTGGCAACACTATAAAGAATGCATGCTTTTTGTTACTTTTATGGAGTATTGTGCATATTTTCACTAAAAATACTGCAGTTCTTCATTAAGATGTACTGGATTTAGTTACTGTAATACTGAATATAGTTAGGGAACAACTAAGGAAAATATATTGTTGATTTATCTTATATATCTATATAATTGGTAGTTAAAGCAAAACACAGAATTAAGCATTAACTTAAGTAATGTTAGATTTTTCAGTGCAGCTTCTTTTGTGTTCTGTGCACAGGACAGGAAATCACCATCCAGTTTTGCAAGTTACTTTAAAAATACACTTCTGCTTTTCAAAAAAACCTTTCTTTACACCTGCCAAGCATTTCCTTTCCTCATCTCATCTTTAAATTTGCACAGCCATGGCTTCTTAAAAATTCAGCAAGGCTTGCTTGAATTCTTATATTGATGGGATATAAGCTAAATATAGTATAGTAAAAAAGAAACTTCTATAGGATGATGGGAGAGGGAAGATACTTTTGTTTGAAGCGATCTGATAATTGTGATAAAAAACTTAACCTTTGTGATCTGATCTTGTTAAAGATTTTGCTCAAATATTAATATGGAAGTCCTCCATTTGAAGGAGTAAGGAGTGATTCTCGGTCCTCTCTGGTTAAATGGAAAATTCTTGCTATGCTTTTTGTGTGCTACAATTATTTCTTATTTGTTTTTTCCTTTCCCCTCCTTATTGCTGGTTCACATCTTCAGAAATGTTGATTACTATATTAACATTACAAAATTACAATTTTTAACTTCCTCTTCAAAGAAAGTAGTCTGGGACATCACAAATCATCGCCAGTTGTGGTATCAGTTGGTTTTCCTAAATTTGATCACCATTTTACTGCAGTTTTAGCCCTGCAGTTGTGAGTGACTATTATAAATGAAAAGCAGAAAGGATTAAGAAGGCAGGACCACAAGCATCATGTGAGGAATATCTTGGAAATCACTGATTGCAGTGTACCCTTAGTACACATTTTCAACATATGTTTGTAGTCCATTAATTGCCAGTGGTATAGATTCTAGAACTACATTTTTTAGAATGTCATTGTTTTGAAGTTTTATCCAAAATAACCATTGAAAAGGAAGGACATGAAACTGGAGTGCTTTTCTGCCTTGCTTGAGGGAAATGAAAACTTTAGCCACAGTGAGAGGTTTTCAGCAGGTCAGATTCCTGTGCTGGTTTCTATTGCATTTCACAAATCCAGAGCTTTCAGTATGGAACCCCCACTGTAAAAGCTGCTCTTCACCTTTGTGAAATATTAGGTCTTGCTTCAGCCTCTCCAAAGGATGATTTTTCATCTTCTCTCCCCACCCAGCACTCCAGTAACATTTGTGGTCAGCAAAGATCTTTTGCTTGTCAGTGCTTTTTTTGGATGTAAGTGGAGATACCAGAAGGCATCTATGGCTTCCTTCCCTGGATTTTGTAGAGGGAGATAACATTATTCCATAGAGAGCTTGAAACAATCCTTAAATTTCGGGCCATTTCAGCTATTCTTACAGCATGGCCTGCCAGGAGTAGCAGTTCAAAAGAAAGTCATCAGGTCTTAAGAATGTTACTGGACAAGTGAGGGAGTTAAGCAAGTGGGATTGTAGCACAGGGAGGTTTTGGTGGGTTTTGTTTACTTGTTTATTGTTTGTTTGGTTTTTTTTTAAATAGAGACCTTTTTCTTCCTCACTTATAACATTGATATGTTCGGTGTAAGCACCAGAGACTTTAAAGTTCATGGGAGATTATTCTGGTATTATTTCCTTCAGCATATTCTTTCCAACAGTTCTAATTAAGATTTTCTTCCTCTGTGTATGTGTGCATTTTTTTCCATCTGGAGTTAGTGAAACACACATGTATGTACAAGAAAAGCTGAAGATTGCAGTTTTGTCATATGTTTTTGCCACAGGCTCAGTTGTGACTTAGGGTAAATTGCTTAATTCTCTCTGTCTCAACTCTTATGACAATTCTTTCCTACCTCAGTGTTGTGAAGCTGGGCGTCTACATGTTGTGTAAGTGCCTGAGAAATAATAGACAGCATTGTTTGAAGAACAAATGCAACTCCTCTACCTGATCAAATGGACAAGAGCAGAATTACTTTGATGTTTTAGGACCTTCTAGCTGCTTCAGGTGAATAGCATTTGACTTTGTGGGTCATTTTTTTTTGTTGTTTTTTTGGTAGATGTGGTGCTACGTATCCTCAGATGATGAAGACAGTTGGCATTCACCCCACCTGTGCTGAAGAGGTTACCAAGTTGCACATTACAAAGCGTTCTGGCCTGGATGCAACAGTCACAGGCTGCTGAGGTTAAATGCCATCCCTGGAAAGAAGGAAAAAAAGCACAAAACATATTTGTAAAGAAAAGGGGCACTTAAAGTTGAAACAGCTTTAATGGTTCAGGTTACAGGAATCTTTCTTGTTCTCCTTGTAGAGAGCTTTTTCTCACAGCCAAAAAATTTTCCTTGCCCATTCACAGTTCTAAAACCAATGTAGTCCTGCTGCAACAAATCTCTCTTTCTAAGTGCCTAAAGCTCTTCTGTTGCTGGGAGCTAGGGAATAATCACATTATTTTATATGTAGATATAACAAAAGCCCGCGACATCTGAGGCCATCTAGAAATGAAACATTTGTCATTTGGGTTTCCCTGTTGGTACAACTGACTGCCAGCAGAAGAGTCTCAGATGCTGGGAATCAAACAGGGCATCCCTTAGAAGTTTGGTGGGATGCTTTGTCCTGCATGCTTGGATTGCTCGTTCCTGATCCTGGTATTGAACACGGAGACTCTGCATTCTCTAGTGGAAACAAGCTCCTGGAGTGGGTAACAAAGGGTAAGCAGTCATCTTTGGGTTTTTTCCCTTAAAATGTAATATGTAAAGGAATTTAATAGAAAATCACCTGAAGGTGTACTGCTGCTGGAAGAATCACAGTAGATTAATCCGTAGCAGCCTGGTCAGTGTTATGGTGAGGACTGAGAAGAATGATCTCAGAGGTGCTAAAGGAAGAGCTGGATTTTATGGTGGCGTTTCTGCCTACTCCTGAAATTTTTAATTCAGCTCAATCCAAACTAAATTGACACATCTTACAAATTACTGCTTGAACAGTATATATTTAGCTGACAAGTAGAGTAAAACCCTCTAATGATCCACCTTATGCATAATTTTCTGTTTTATAGAATGCAGAAATATGGCTGACACTGAAATATTTTCTTGGTTTGCTTTAAGACTTTCTTACTGATGAGCTAGAGACTATATCTGAACTTATGGCTGGCTTTAATAAAACACGTTACTGAAGGCAACTGCATTAAGCAGTGATCCAGAAAAGAAATGGTCCTTCCCTGAGCAAAGATACAAAATAATCACCTGCAACTTTTTTTCTTTTTTTTTTTTTCCGTGCACTGGCCCGAGTAAGGAAGAATTACCCTGGTGCATATTCCTGCTGATTTTCCTGCTCTCCAGAAGGGGGAAGTGCTGCCTCATCTGTGGCAGGAGAAGAACAAATCTGAGTGAAGCTTCTTGTGCAGAACCGTGTTAAGGAGGTAGCCTGACAAAGGCAAACACAAACCAAACTGCACTGAATTTCAATCCCAGTCGCAGCCGCAATACTTTGATGGGCACAGTCACAGTTTCTTGCACCCTTTACAGCAGAATAGTGCACATTGGAAATGACCAGCTTCAGGTGAAACAAAATACATCCTTTTTGCAGTTAATTGATATCAGTGTTTTATGTGTGCAATTTGTTATTTTCATTCCAAACTTGTTGCAGTTTTGAAGAATAGTCTGACCTTCATGTAAATATCTGCTGTTTTAATTTGATTGGTATTTCACTGCTGCAGCAACACAGACAAATGGTTGGTTTATATCGAGAGTGAAATAATTCTTACCATGAGAATTGTACCTATCTGAGAAACTATTAGGCAAAAGGGATCAAAACTTCCTTGTAAAATAGGATTTAACAGCATTTATCACACTCTCATTGATACAAGAATATTAAATTTTCAAGTAATTTTTTTAACTTTACAACAAAAGAAATCCTAAATGTTTTCTCTACAAATTTTCCTGATTTGTTTTGGTCCATGTTTCTTGCCCATAAATTAGGAAGAAGTGATACAGCTGGACTCCAAGTGACATTCCTATCAGATTTGCTGATGCCATTTTTCATCTGTGAAGTCATCCATAAGTTTGTAGTTGACAAGAAATATCTGAATTGGAAGTGTTGTTGAAACAATGCCTGAATTTTGCAACTGCCTTTAGAAGAAATGATGAAAACTTTATATAAATAGGTACATATCTGCACATTCAGAAGTTTCTATTTCGTTTAATAAAGGACCTAATGAGTATGATGCAGCCAAAAATCCTTGCTAGATTTTTTAGTAAACAGCTAAATACTCAGCTGTTTACAAAAAAAAGAGTTCAGAGTAAATTTGGCTTTCTTAAAGTGTTTTAATTAATATTTCAAAATGTGGAGATGCAGCCTATTAGAGATTTTGCTGTGAGAAACAGCTCACCTCTGACAAAATTCTAACGTTTATGCATGCAAGATTTTCCTTCCAGTGATTACCTATTATAGTTTATTTTGTTTCCCAAAAATGAAAGCACCAGTGTTTAACCATGTAAAATCTGCTTCTCTTCTCTGCCCTACCAATGCATCCAGCAGACTGAGTTTTCTGTCCCTACAGACAAATCAATGGAAAGATGAGTTAATTTCATTCATTGTAAAGTTCAAATTAATTATTTGGGAGAGCAAACAGAGAGATCTCAAGGAAATGTGACCTCAGTGCATATAGAGTGTGAAACTAAGGCATGTCATGGCTTTCAGAAGAAACAGAACTGTCTTGGTTTTAGAACTGCTGAGTGGCCTGCATGAAATTGTTCCTGTCTCTTCAACAGCAGCCTGGTTCTGTTCCTCATTTAGTGGAAAATTCTGTTGCCCCCTGAAGTAAAACTAAACACACAATCCTACCAATGTCAGAATCAACAGCAAGACAGAATAATGACAAATATTGTGATTGTGCTTTTTTTCCTGACAGATTCACCAGGGATGGTGCTTAAGAATTGGTTTTAAAAAGCCTGCCTAATGTAAATTGGAGCAATTGATGTAGATTGCAACTTACTGATTGCATGTGAAAATGTACCAAAAAAATGTAGTCAGGCTTCTTAGGATGCCAGCTGATGAGGATTTGTTTGTCAAACCACACCGTGGTGCAAACAAGTCTGAGCTTTGCTGGGTCCCTCATATGTGTGATCCCAATATTTATTGTGTTGTGAATTAATTAATGAATAAAGAATATTTTTTCTAGTGAATGTGTGATTGCAGTTGCTTAATTTTGTGCATATGATTTCTGCTTACAATAGATGTATTTTTTGATCTTAATGCTGTCTCTCTTGGTTGAAGTATGTTAAGGAAACTAAGAAGTAGACAGACTCAGACCTTTTATTAAGGAAATGTTGACACCTCTTTGTATCTGTGTGTAAACTGAATAACCATTGAGATTTTTCCTGGCTGGACGGCCTCTTATTTTCAATTTAAATTAAGAGAACCTGTACACTCGTAAGTATGGTTTCAAATACTGTTTTGTTTACTCCAGCTAACGAGGTCTAACAGGTATTTTATTGTCCCTGCATGCTGACGTGCTTCTTGAAGTCTTGTCAAGAGTCAACTCCCTGAGTGCAGTCTGAGCATTATACAGGGCTGCAGTGTTCTACGTGAGCTGTTCACTTCGGGGCTTAAACCAGAGCACAGAGTGGAGAAAATGCAAAGCCAGTTAGTAGCTGTGGGTACTGCTAGGTAAAAATTAGAAAATTAATAGAGAAATTACTAGCAAAATTTATTGACAACTCTGAGAAACTTCTGTCAGAAAAGTAAGGGAGTACATTATTCAATTCATCTCAATTTTCTTTTATATCTTTAAGTCGGCTGATTTTGAAGTGAAGTTCCCATTAAGTCAGGTGATAGTGAGCTTCTGACACAAGCCAGTTTAGTATTTCCTCAGTATATCCCTGGATTTGATGCTAAGAATGAATATTGACTTGACTCTATGCAAAGGCATTTCTGGTTCTGCATTTTTAATCTATTTTAATTTCCTGAAATGTTTCATTGCAGGTTCTAATTAGGATAGGTAGTAACAGTGGCTAAAGAAAGGCATTAGGTAAGCAAAATTCTTTATTATTTTTGCCTATTTTCATATACCATTTAATCCAAAGCAGAAAGAATAACAAATGAGAATACAGACAAAATAAATTTGGAATAGAATTTAGTGCATTGTTTATATAACACCTAATGATAGCTTGTTCTCAAGGTGTTGTGTACAATTAAGTTTTGCCTTTTCCCATTTCTGCATGTGCTGTGTTTTGTTACATCTACTGAAAATCATTTCTGCAGTTTAGATTATTCCAGGAGCTGGAAAAGATACTTCAGTACAGCAGATACACAATTTTTGCTGGAAGAGTTATTCTGATAAAAAACATAGAAACCATGGATGCCATAGTGTTTCTACCACAACAGTTGACTATTTTAAAGACTTTTGAGTTTGAAGAATTCTCTTTGGAGGCTCATGTCTGTCGAACAAAGTAGGCAATTCTGTGCCCATATAAATTGCCATTTGTCTAAATGCCAGTGACATCAGTGTACTCAAAGTTAGGGTTGGCCATTAATTTCAGTGGGATGCAAGTATGTGTCTTAAGTGCTTTGTTAAAGGGGAATCAATATAAGCATATGCCAAAATGTCTTTCATTATTACAGTTGGGGAACAGGCTGCAATTATTATTCAAAACATAAAAGGTACAATAGACATCTATGATTAGGCAATGAAATATGCCTTTAATAAGCAAAGTGCAGACAGTTTGTTTTGCAATACGTAAACTTGTATAAAATTCATTGACTTTTTCATTCTTTCAGATCTGTGTGCTCTCTTTTAAGAGAGGTTTTTTACTTTAATGCACAAAGTTTTCCTGATGTCCTTCCAGCAGAAAAGCTGGGTTTGTATGCATTTATTCTAGTGCCAAACTTGGATTTTACTGGGAAAAGAGGAAACAGCAGAGCAGACCTCTTTTCTTTCTCTTTCTTTTTTTTCCATTTTCCCAGGGCAGCATGCAACAGATATACTGTAATTACTCTAACTGACTTATTTTAAAAATGGAATATTTCTGTCCACTACATGTCAAAAAGCTAATTATGTTTCCGTTGTGGTACTCAAAGTCAATATTGTCAGCTCTTCTTAGTTCTAATCCTCTACATTGAATTTTGATGGGCCAGGTGAAATATCCCCTTCAGCACCTTACTGCAATTCTTGTCAATCATCTTGCCATGAAAAACATGCATATTACAAAGGCTTTGGCAACACTGCATCTGATTTCAGTCTTTAATCTTATGTGCACCTTAAGAAAACATCATTCCAACTACTGACATTCTGTTTGGGACATGAATGGGATTCTATTTGCTGTGGGAAACAAAAGAAAACTAACTAATCCTTAATGGATATAATGGAACTCTTTGGCCATCACAGTGTAAAGGCTTAGTAAACCACAGATCTAGGAAGAAAACAATTATGATGGTGAACTAATGAAGAAATTAAGCAGAATATCTCAGGTGAATAAGTAAGAAATGCCCATTTATTTATTCATAATTTAAAATATCTTGCTTCAGGTACTGTTGGACTGAGGAGAGAGAGTCTTTTTTTGGAACCTCTAGACTTTCTGTGCAAGGAATGCTGTTCACTGTAGTCCATTTCTGAGCATGGTACTGTGTGTGCTGCTTTTTTTGTTGTTTCTTACAGACAAGATCTAGCACATCTAAAATCTTCTGGTCCTACAATGGAAAATTAACATCATTCCCTAAGAAGCTGGAATATAAACTAATAAGGCAGGTTTCCAGAATCTGATTGCATCAGTCAGAAAGATATAGTACGAAGAGAAAAGTGGATATTCCCTGGGGGGGAGTGTGAAATGAAGACCAGTCTTGTTTGAACAAGGTGCTGTGCATTGTTAGCTGGGTAGAGATACTGGGAGTTGCAGCCTGTCAGAACCAGCATCTCCAAGGAGGGGGTGGGGGGAAATTTTTCCAGATAGAAGTCTCAGCAGTTTGTAATAGAGTATGTCCAATATATTAATACATTTATTTAAGGAAACCTTTATACTCCAGGAAAGATGAACTATACCCTTACTGCACCTCCTGCCCTGTTTTCTTTCAGATCATACAAAAAACAGAAAGACTGTTGGGTTTTTTCTATCCTCCTTTCCTTTACTTTAAAGCAATATGGGAATCAGGCTTACTATTCCTTGTTTCAGCATAAAACAAAAGACCAAGATCCCTCTACTTAAATCTTTCACAAGGAGAATTCTTTTCCCAAGGCTCTGCAAGGAATTAGGTAGGTGGTAACATAACTCAAACAAATCCAAGCTATAGATACTTTTTCAGTCCTTGTCTATTAGAATGTTATGTAACTCCAGTAAAGTAAAATATCAAGGGAAAGAAAACAGTGAAAAAGACAGGCTTTAGACTTTAAACAAAAATTGAGAAAATAAATAAATGTTCCCTTCTTTGTTGGCTCCCTGTAAGGAAAGATCCAAATGCATTTTTCCATGGTGTACTCCCAACAAAAGAGTTAAAATTGAAAGCTTGTTTTACTTTTATCTTTTCCTAATGTGTGAGTGAACTGTAATGCAGCTAACCAATATTCTGTTCACACTGTGTCAGAGCAACAGGTTAGAAAGCAGCTTTTAGCTTTCTGCAGGAGGTTGTGTTCAGTAATCTTTATTTAAACACCTTTGTTCAGTGGGGACAAAGGATTGAGCTTTGGTATTTTTATTTAATCTTGATAATCTTCCTTTTTTTCCTCTCTCTCTCAAAGGATCAAGAGGAAATGCATTAATTTTCAACTTCACACGAAGGCAAGTTGTACAAACACAGCTGAAAACATCAGGAAGTACAAGCATTTTCCTTAGAGAAATGGAGTCAAGTAATGTCCCACTGGCAATAGACTCCTGGATAATTGGGAAGATGTTGTTTGGCACAGCAGTTTGGGCAGCAGGGCGTTCACACTGTTCAGTTTGGCTGTCTTTTTGTAGTGACTCCTTTAATGTAGAAAACAAAAATTATTAAACATATGACAACAAGTAATTTAAAGAACACAGGCTGCTTTGGAGACTTAAGAAATGGATCTCAGATTGTCAAAGAATTTTTTTTTTTATTCGTTTAATTTATGCCACGCTGTAATCTAATTAAATCATGGCAGCAACTTTTGATTTTTGCCTCTTTACTTTTCATTGAGTTTATTTCTTAGACATGTTTCAAACACAGGAGAATAAGGAGAGTTCTGTTGACACTTCAGACTTTGCTTGCATTTCTGTCCTTGTTCATACTGCATATATTCAGAGTATCTAAGAGTTTCAGGTCAGGACTTTGGTTCTCTTTCTTAATGAAGGTTTTTGTTGTTATCCCTGAATCTTTCTTGTTCCACCTTTTTGCAAGAGGCTCATTCTAGTTTACTTAGTTACTTTTAGCCCTGTTTAAGTGTCAATAAGTGAAGTCCCTTTTGATGGGGTAAGACTCCAATGTATTAGTAAGAGATCATTTCAGGATTTTCTGCTTGCATCTTCCTTTTGCTCCCTTGTACTTTCCAAATCTGGAAAGGCCATAGCTCCAGAGGAAGCAATTCTAAATAAGTCCTGTCCATAGCTGCGGTATTGTCCCCGTGAAGAATGAGACCAACCATTTGTGAGTGTTTACAGCTGGACCTTCTGAAGGGCATCATCTTTCCTTAGTGTAGTGACAAAATGCATCAGATTCACAAGCTGTGACAGCAGTGCCTCAGGGTTCCCATGACAGTGGCAAAGTGGAATATCTGATGAAATTTGCTTGTGAAATGCAAGGCTGCCTTTTTTGTCACTGAGGTTACTGAGAGAAAACTCCAAGATCTTGCAGTTTTTGTATTGAGTAGCAAACTCTCAAAGTGCAAAAAGCTACCCTGGAGCGATCAGATTGTTCATGTGTGGGCTTAAACATCCTGGTGAGGCCACCTCATTGTCTTATGCTCTAATTCTGGAAGTCCTAATATTTCCCAAGTTCACAAGTTGGGTGAACATTTGCTTTAAGCTATTGTGTTGATCCCTAGGAACAGCAGAGGGGGGTGTCCCCTTGGATCTACATTATTGATTGAAGCACTCTCCCTCACTGTACTTCAGTGAAGTGTAGCCAAGAACAACAAGATAAGAATTAATGTAAGTGACAGGGGAGTTCCTCAGATTCTGCCAGTGCACATTAGCTTGGCTGAAGAGAAAAAGAAGCTGATACTTGAGTCTTTTGAGTTGTGAAGGGTCTGGTCAGTCCTTGAAGGGGAAGCACATGAATGGCCCAGTTGTCATCGCATTTTATTTTTCCTCCAACTTTGACTAATGGTGCATTTCCTCTGGCCTCCCACGGGCCATCCGTGGCTGACTTGCTTTGTCACTCTTCACATGGAGTTGCTGCCTTTACTGTCCACGCTGTTCCCATGGCAGGAACCCGGTGTCCTCTAAAGAAACGCACAGGCACAAACCATCTGTCATTCTTCCACTCCTCTTTCAAGCCACCACTTCCCATATTGTGTGGCCTTGCAGGCTGAAAGCAATCTGCCTCCCTCTGCATGCCTGGAGTACATGCCAGCTCTCACCCACTTGATAAGGGACCTCCCGACACTCTGCCTGTAAAAATACTAAAGGGCATCTCCCAGTCGATAACCAGCTCTGCCTTTTTATTGTGCTCATGGAGTGATAAGTTGTCTGGATCAACAAGGAATTGTCCTTTTTTCAGGCAAAGTTATTAGGGTCAAATTAGGTGTGAGTTGTGAAATTAATCATTGCAACCACAAATAATTTGTAGTGTGCTATGGACAAAGGGAAAAAAAAGAGACTAGAAGAGGAAATTATAGTAGGGCACAAAGAACCAAAGTGATTGGGAAGGAGGGAGGAGAGAATGGCTGGCAGTGCTGTACAGGATGTTGAGCTAGGTCTGTAGGTTGTGCTGGATTTGGTCTCATGCACCTGTGGACTGTGAAATAATAGAACAAGGTTCTTTAAGCTCATTTGAGAGCCTGAATTAATCCACACACAAGATGTCTTAGAGAGAGGAAGATACCTGACTTTGCACCAGAAACACTGCTTTTATGCATTTGTAAGTTGATTCTATTCCTTGCACATCTCGGGGTAATCTGAATCACGTGAATTTAGTCTCTGCTGGAAATGAATAATGCAACATCTACTGAAAAGCCTCAATTTTGTTTTCTGGGGTGAGAAGCCTGAGTTTTGTGCCGATAAAACAAATCCAAAGGTGTGCTGAATTTGCTTGGAAATGCTGCAAAGCTATTCTCATTTCCTGTAACTCTTGCAAGGTTGGCCCTTTTCCATGGCTAAGCCCCAATTCTTAGCCAGCCAGAATGAAGTGGCAGAAGAAATACACTCTCTCTTTCATCTTCTAGTGTATCTAGGAAAACAAGAATCAGACTTTGAACCATTAATTCCTAAGTCTGTGACTTGATTTGCTGCAGTAGAAACTGTTTTAAGGGTTTTGTCTTCTCTTACCAAAGCTAATTGTTAATTGCATCTTCTTTTATCCAGCCACTGCCACAAGGAATGACTGCCTTCTGTGCTGATGACAGATCTGCCCCTCTGCTATCAGACATTGTGCTTTTGCCATCTCAGTTTCCTAGGAATTGCCTCTTCCTGGGAGCCAGTGGAACAGCCGTGTTGGGGGCAAAGCAGTTCTCTGAGGAGGATGATGATGGATGACAGAGTGATTCCCTTCCACATGGCTGGGACACTGAGGTTGTGTTAATTTTTTATCCCCTCCCCAGTATCCCCCTTTTCTTGCTCTGAATTTTTAAAACAAATCTTGGCTTTGCTGTATGAACAACACACAGATCCCATACTGACTTGAAAAACCATATTTTATGGCAAAGGATGCAGTGCATCCCTTGGTCAAAATTGTCAGGAATGAGGTGGCAGAGGCTGCTGGACAGCCATCAGAAGGTACACAAGGAATAAAATTGAACGCCTCTGCCAAATTCTTAGTGTTTATACCAGCAACGCTGCTCCTTTTTCTCCCATTACTGTCATGTATGTGATTTTGCTCCAGTTCTCATACTGGCCTCCCTCCTGTGCTTAGGGAAGCAGCAGGTCTGGCATTCCTACTGCACTGAGGTTCTCTTGGGCCTTAGGG
This sequence comes from Bombycilla garrulus, assembly GCA_013400315.1. NCBI lineage: Eukaryota > Metazoa > Chordata > Aves > Passeriformes > Bombycillidae > Bombycilla > Bombycilla garrulus. The sequence goes on from VXBU01007090.1 coordinate 348,943, forward strand.
AATGGATTTGTAATGATGTAGCTACACTGGCACAAAACTCTGGCCATGTACCAGCACAAAGCAAAGTTTGTCTGGAAGCAGCTTGCTCTGAAAAATATCTGCAAGCAGTATAGATGCCCTCACCGAGATGGGTTCTCAGGACTGGCTCTCAGCCATGTTGAGAATCAGCTTTGTGTTGATGTACTTCCCTGAAATATTCTTTAATAGTTGAACAGTCTTGAGCAGAGATCATATTTCCAGTTTGGGATTCCCTTTATACATCTTTCATTAATACAGGGATTCTCTGCAATCAGAGACCAGCACCGCAGAACAGCTGGATCCATTTTGGCTTGACAAGGGGCATGGGCATTTTTTTATATATATTTATGGCTTTTGTGAACATTCAAAATGCTTCTTATAAATATTAAAAATAATCAAGGGTTCTGGAAAGAATTCATCCTGCATTACCATCATCTGCAGGAGTTCTTCCATCTTCCTCTAGAATATGTATTACTGGCTGACACAGTGAACTAACTGGTCCAGTCTGGGAATTCCTAGCTACAGCTCAAGGAAAAGGGAGGCTGTGAAGGGAATTGGTATCTCTTGATCATCAGAGTGAGCAAATACAATACAGGCGGCAGTCTGGCTGCCCCTGGAGCAAGTCAGAAGCAAGAAACTTGCAAGCAGGCACCTCAGAGAGCTCCCCAGAGTTTTGCTTTGCCTGCTGCACCCGCTGTGGTTGCTTGGTAGGCTACTTGCCCTGCTTGTCTTGAGGTAGCTGGAGTTGAGGCATCTGTTTTCCATTTAAAGCTTGGAGGATGCCCAGCTCTGACTTGGCATGCTGTCTGCACTGGGCATCAGCAGTACAGATGTGGAAACCACAAACCCGATTAATATGAGCCTAGAGTAAAAACTCAAATAAGCTTATAAATAAAACCAGACTTGCAGATTATTTGTTTCCATATTAGTCTATAATAGACCCTACTCAATATGTTTGTTTTATTTGGTTTGGTGACCGACATAGGTATTTATATTTCCAATAAAAATTTAAATCAGAATACAACAGATGAAGTAAGCTTAAATTATTTCTGCAGAATATGATTGCAACTGTCTGAAGCATGTAATTCCTTACATGAAATGTTAGCCTGCTTTGAACAGAGATGTGACAGACTTCTCAGTATTTAATTCACCATTCCATCATAGCTCCATATCCTACATTTATATATTAAAATAGACTCCTAAATGGACTCTAATCCTCAATGAATAATCCAGAAGTGTTGGATGGCTTGGTGGGTCTAATTCTTGGCATAAACACCATCTGTGTGATCTTTCTGTGACTCACTAAATGATCCCCACGTCCTAGCTTAAAGTGGTGACTGTCTTTTATCCCTGCCAGGTTTCTGCTGAGCTCTGAGTTTGATGACCTCAGGTGCTCCTTCCCAGTGCAGCTTCAGCTGCTCAAGTGCAGGTAATAAAACCATCCAGAGAAGAGAGTTCCAAAGAACCATCTGAAAAGATCCTTCAGCAGTGCTGGACAGATATTTTACTCAGTGAAGCAGACCTCTTCCTGGGAACTGATGGCTCTTAATCCAAGGGTGAGATTACCTTGATTGAGTTCCATTTAAACACAGCTGTACCAGAAAAATTCTGTGGTTCAGCAGCAGTAGGACATGTAATTTATTCTGCCTTCATTGTGACACTCAGGATGGGACACCTGCACAAAGCCTGACAAATCTCTGAGGTGAGGCCTTGTCCACATCTGTGCTGAGCAGTAGCTCCAGCTGGCTTTCAGACCATGCCATGGTGACATAACAGGAATTGTGCCTCACTCCCCTAAACCTTCTAAATAGACAACAAAGAGAAGTAAGCACTTCCATGTGCTGGTTTGGCTCTCACAGGGGCTATCAAGGGAGCATGAAGTTCCCAGTGGGATGAACCTGAGCCTTGGGTAAGTACTTGCAGTGACTTCTTCATGCTCATGGGGCTCTAAGAAAAATTAATAAACAAACAATGCACTCTTCTCATCTCTGCCTTGCAAAAACAAAGGGAAAAAAACTTTTGCACCCTTTGTTAGGATGTCAGTGCCAGAGTAAAGACACCAGCCATTATTCCATTCAAATGTCCAGTTTTCAATTGTTTCTCTGCAATCCCTTTTTTTTCTCCTCTTCAGCTAGTTGAGCAATGGCCTGTTCTTATAAAACAAGTTTTCAGCTACATAACAGTCCTGACTTCTCATTGTTTGAAAGGCAAGAGTTCACTCAAAGTAAACTCTCTTGTGCTAGATAGTGTTTTTCCACATGGAAATGTTGGAGGGCCACTCTGTGCTGTCAGCCCAGAAAGGCCAGAAGATGCCTTCAGACTCCCCAGGTGCCTCTGTGTTTGTTTTCTCATGTTATTGCACACGCAATATCATTAATATTATGTCCGAAGCTTGTCTTTATAAACAGAGTCAACACATCTAACTTATTAGTCAGCCACTGGGAAAAAGGAAAGGATTAAGTCAACACTGTGAGGAATTAACCCTTTTCATTGCCCAGAGAAGAAATCAAAGGTGATACAACCTCTTGAAACTGCAAAACAAACTTATTATTTTCTCTCACAAATTAGTGGAAATATTTCCTTTCATTTGGCACTCAAATGTAAGAGGTGTCCTGCAGGACTCAGAAAAGACTGGTGACTTACAAGGCATTATTTTCTTTCCCATGGTATGTGCCATTGAAGGGCAGGAAATTTCCCTCCTACCCACCTTTTTCTTTTTTTTTCAATCTCCATTTCCCTGCAGGCTGCCTCAGGTACTGGGCTAGGCTTGGCATGTAGACACAATTAGAAATAGAGGCGAGACTGCACGGAGCAAAGTGTCCAAGTGCTGAGTGAGTGCCCAATGGGCCGTAGCAAAATGCACAACCAAGTCAAAGAAAAATGGAAAATATTCCATAAAATTCATCTTTGCATCCCTTTTTCCTCTCTTGATATATGGCTCCTTACTCACAGCTGCCCGGGCCCCGGCCCGCGTGTAAATATGTCATTGCAGCAATGAGACGGAACACGGGCGCAGCAGCGCCGGCGGCTGCTCCCAGATAAAACACTGAGCTGGAGCCCAGCAGTTTATTGTAAATAAAGATCAAGGCAAAGCAGCAGCATTTCTGTTCAGCTCCAATCTGCCAAGGTTGCTAATCCAGTTCCCTTTCACAACTACCATATGTCCACATGGATTTCCCTTTCCAGAAAGGGACATGTTCCTCTCCTCACAGCCCTGTAGCCTTTGCAAGCTCCCCGATACTTTCCACATATTGCTTTACAGTGGCCTGGAAGCACTGGTGGCAGATGGGACAAGGGGTGGGTGTGGAGGTGAACTTCCAACTGTTCTGCTCCATACTGCTCTACCTGAACAGTCCCTCTGTGGGCCTGGGACACATTAATGCTTAGTTTGGTTAATGCTTCGTTTGGTTCTCCTCAGCAGAGGGCACTGGATCCTATAAGTGGGAATTGATGCTGGGAAGCACGAGGGTCTGATCACTTTTGCAGATGGACTGATTTTTTTTCCTTCTGGATACTGGTGGTGTGGAAGAGAAGTCTGCAGCTCTGTCTGCTGCATGCTGATTGACTGAGAGACAACTATGGTATGTGTTAGCAGATGATAAACTTGTCCTTTACATATATTTTTTTATTTTAATTAAAGAGGTATCTACAAAAACCAGTTATCTGGAAATCAGATTGGCTAAAGTACCAGACATCTGGCATCCTTCTGAAGAGTAACACCAGCCAGTTGACACAATGGAGGGAGATGCAAACACCTACAAACTAGAGCCTGAACAGCCAGGCTGGGCTGGAAACTGGTTGAATTGTTCGGGCTTGTTGCTGCAGCCCACAGAGAAAACACAGCAGTGGTCTGAGGAGAGCTGCCTGGATCAGGGAGTTTAGCCTTCTTTGTAGCCCTTAATCCAAAGTCCCCACAATTTCAATATAAAGTTATCATTTCTTCAGTGCGTTTGTCTTGTTCTCAGCAGTACCCACGAACAATGCATTGTCAATCCACTCCACTCTCCCTCTTTCATCACTGAGTTCCCTTTGCTGTGTGCTGGGATTTGTATTTTCCAGCCAGAGGGACTAAGAAAAAAAATTAGAAATTTTATTTATTTTTAATTATTTTTTAGTTTAGATGGATCTCATGCATGTATGTTGTAATATAACTCTTTTAATAATAGAAATTTTAATGCTAATAAAGAACATATATTTTTATATGTTCTAGACTTGCTAGGTCTTCATCTGGCACTACTCTAATATGTTGAAGACTTGGCACAATTTACTCATAAAATCAAGAATAAGAATTCATTCTCCACATTGACAGCTACTGTCCTAAGTTCTTGAGCTGACCTAGGATGCTGCACATTAGATGACAGCTCCAAATGCAAGAAAATTGAATACTACCACAATATATGCATTAGTTTTGCTGAAGAAAACTACAAGGCCATGGTGTCTCCCAAAAGCAGCTAGTAATTATTCAAAGTTTTATGTTTCTATTCTATAGCAACACATCTCACCACACCCTAGCATTTGCCAGACCCAAACTAGAGGTTAAATGTGCTGGAAAATGTGGCAGTAGCTTCCAGCATTAGCTGATTCCTGAGCTTATTAGGACTCAGGCATGCCTGCCTTGTGGAGCAGCAAGATCAGTTTCAGAGCTGGGAGAGAGGAGCAGCTTTTCTTTCACACACCTTCTCCACAAGTCTGAGCCTTTGCCTTGGCAATGCAATGTATGGTTCAAGGGCTGCCCATGGCCTGTAGTGCTGTGCCACTGTTCCCGTTTACATCAGATAAAAGGCACGATTGCTAATGGTTGTAGGTTTGATCTTTTTCTGTTAAATAGGTCAGCAGGCCCGAACAGTTGGCAGCATCTCCAGTCCCAGAGCTGTGTGATGAAAGGCCATATCACGGCAGGCTCCAGTGTATCTTTTTATCAGTCCTGCCTGGTACAGCATGTTCAAGGTGGAGACTGGCAGGTGCTGGTGCTGAACCCTGCCCTGCTGCTGTTCCCTGGTGACAGCAGCAGTGTCCCGTGTTCAGACCCCAGCTCCCTCTGACTGCCATGGAAACTGTTGCTCCCATCACAGTTCTTTAAAACATTGCAACTTTCTAACCCAGGAATGTTATTCTAGGAAGGGATGAACTCCTTTGCACACAGATTTGCTCTTGAAGTGCTTCCTGTAGTCTTCATTAAGCTAAACCAATTCTACATTTTGCAGCTTTGCTTTCCACTGCAGAAGCCTCATCCTGTACCTTCATTTTTGGTGCTCTACATCATTATTCCTTAACCACTCAGTAGAGAAGTAGGTAAATGATAAACTTGGCTATAATTTTGTTCAGTAGCAATTTCCCTTAGCAGTTTTAAAGTGTGACTTTAATTTTTTTATCAGTTCTTTGACAGGTTAATGGGGTGCATGGACAGGAGACTTCTGCTTTATCCCCTGCAGCCCTGACAATTCGGGGTGTTGCCTGGCTCAGCTCCTAGACGTGAGAGGAAGGAATAACTTGCAGTTCTCCTCAGTGATTTCCTGGTGCTACTGGTGGATTACAGATGTGATTCACTCCAGAAGGTACTGCTGAGTGCCCCCAGGTATCTGATCTGCCAAGCAAAGCTGCTACCATCAGGTCCATGAGAATTCCCTCTCCTGATGAGAGGCCAGTGTCAGCCCTGGGACCTGACATCGAACAGTGCAGAATTTTGTTAGAAGCCAACTGAAAATGTGGTGCTGTTATTATCTGACACCAGCTGAAACAAAAGCCAAATGTTGATGAATGTGTGATCCTAAAAGTAAACAGTTTGATTTTTTTTTTTCCCTTTGCAAGTCAGGGGCCCTCTAGGGTTTTATCTGATTTTGGCAATCTCCTACACATTTTGGGGCCTGGAGCATGGTTTTAATTGTTACATCACAAAAGTTGCCAAATAATGTTGGATGCTCCTTAAAAACTCTCTCAATTTTATGGAACTTCTCAACGGCTTGACTAATACAATAATTACTGGAACTCGGCTATGTTGCCTAGTGGCAAATGGAATTTTTTCATAATGATCCTGTCTGTCGTTAATAGCAGGATTTGTTCTTTCTCTCAGCGGGAGAGAGGCCAGAAAGCCATGGTATCTGTCTTATTTAATGACAGCCAACAGCAAACGGATAAAATAATCAATTATATCCACAGATAGGTAGATAAAGTATAATTTATCATGTCAAAAACAAAAATGTTTTTAATTGGGCTGTTAATCATTTTGTAATTTTAACTAAAGAGATGGGGACTCTGCTTTCTGCTCAGACATCACTAATATTTCATACAACATTTGCTGATCTTATTATAGCTTTAATAATAGTGTTTACCACTAACTGCCAAAATATAAAATACGATTTCTACTCTCATTAGCTGGAGCCTTTGCAGTTAGAAAATGATGCTCTTCCCTTTTATTTTTCTTCCTCTAGAAAGATCCAGGAGATGAAAAGGAGAGCCAGTGTACTAATCAGCTGTAACAGTTTCTAATATATGCTCATCTTTTTGTTTGATTAGAAGTATCCATACTTCAACCAACAAACGTGTTATAGAAGCGTGGGGTTTTGTGTTTTGTTTTTTTTTTTTTCCAGCAAAGCATATAAAGAGATTAGTATAACACTAATGTTGGAAAAATTGGAAGCTTGGAGTTTTGATTTCTAGCCACACCTGTGTTGTCTTGTGGGAAGCTGGGCAGATAATTTAATCCTTCCTAACTTGTTCTCTGTGTCTGTAATGTAGGTATTAGATAGCTGCATCATCAGTGTGCTGTAGAGTATGTAGGTGTTGTAAGAGACAAGAAAATTTGTAATAAAGATGGCAAACATCTGGCTGGCTGCAATAGCCTCTTGGAGGAAGGAAATGGGAAGTTTATGGCTAAATTTTCCCCACATTATAACTGAAAATGTCATCATAATTCTGCCTGATTTCAGGATCAGTGAGGAATCATCAAGCAGAAAAATCTCTCAGCACTGGGTACTTTGGCTGTCTACTCTTTTGTTATTGTTCCTGTATGCCATGAGCAGATGCTCTGTGTGGGACCAGATCTCTATTTTACCCATAAATTCTACATTAAAAAAAATGCAAGCCATGCTAAGAAAAGAAATGTGACTCTTGACCACTGTTTTGCCTCAAATACACTGAAATTACTGCTCTGCTTCAGAAGTGTTTCACAGAAGGAAATTCATCTCCATGCCTCTAAACTTGGTTTCCTTTTGAACAGCTCTAATTTCCTTAAATCAAGACCCAGCCTCTAGAGTACCTGCTTGGGAGCAGAATATGCACTTAAGGTAGTTTGGCAAGAGCAGATTTCACTTTCAGTGTTATGGTGGATGTTCTTGGCTATGAGTTAAATTTTATGTTCCTAGCATCTCCCAGCGATGTGTGTAACACAGAGGGAGGCAGAACTGCTCTTCCTGTAACTGGATCTATCTTGGGTGTGGGGCAAATTTAGTGGATTGAGTGGGTTTTTTACAGGCAGGATGCTAATGGCAGGATTGAGGCCATATTTATACTGGGAAGCAAGGAGGAGAAGCTCTGGGGCTGGCTTGCTCAAGCATAAATAAATTGGAGGTGCATTCAAAAAGTTCCCAGAGAGTCACATTGCACAACTTAATGGGCCTGGTGCCTTCACCTGTGCCAATTTTATGTGACTCTTAACTCTGGTCTTAAATAAAAATGAGACTTGCTCTAATGACATCAACAGCCTTCAGTGAAGAAAATATGCTGCTACTTTGATACAGATCCCCTTCTAAGGAGGACACTGTAGACAGCCAAAGCTCTTTTTCCCATCTGGCAGGTGAATGTTCCGATTCCCTGCTCAGAACTCTGGCCTCAACAACAGTCCTCTGCTTTCAGCATTACATTAGATGATTTTATTAAGAATATGGTTATCTGCTGCCCCTGCTTTTGCCACCTTGATTTTACTGTCCCTCTCCATTACATGAAAGGGTGGAAAAGGGGAAGTGAGTTGGCTGGGGGAGGGGAGACAATAGCATGAGCAGGGGTTAAATGAAACAGCTGTTATGTGTGAAGTATCTGCTTTCTAATTGCTTCTGTTGGAATTTAGGGGGAAAAGGCACTGGTTTCAGTTAATTAATAAGGCAGGACTCACATAAACTCCAGCTGTGAGCACAGGACTGGTCTTTAAAGGATAAGCCCAGAAGGTGGGACAGAGAGTTTGATTTCCTTGCACTAAATCCCATCACATGCTGCTGGTTCTGTGTGTGTCCACTTAAGTCTTTTGGTTGGCCTGTCTGAACCAGACATGAGGGATCTGTTACTGTCCACGTGCCTCACCCCAAGAAAAATGATCTCTCCTCAGAAATCAAAGGTGTGAGGCTATGTTTCAAGCTGGGGCGAAACTGGTGTGTTTTCACTTGAGTTTGGAATCCCTAAAAAGTGGGAATGTTTGGATCAAAGGTTTTTGTCAGACTTAACAGAAGCTTGGGCTTTTGCAGCTGGACAAAGATACAGGTTTGCCATTTGGTTCTCTTTTCTGTCTAGTTCCAGAGGGTTGGGATTTGGCATCCTGTCAACATCTCTCTCTTCTGACCCCTGCCTCAGGAGCTTTGCTGGAAGGGTAGCACTGATGGGGAGGTTGTGCAGCTGATGCCTCCAGACCATGTCCAAAGGCCATTTTACAGTGATCTCTTTGAGGAGAACAATGCCCAGTTCATTTCCTTTTTTTTTTTTTTNAAAAGATCAGGACTTTTTCTGAGTTACGGACAGTGCCCCTGAAACCCACATGAAAGTGCAAATGCCACAGTGTTCCTTCATTTGATCTTGCTCCAAGTCTTGCTGCCTTAGGATGTCCCCCACCACCAATGTAAGGTCCTTCTAGTCAGAGAACAGCTGGGGGGCTGTGCTGAGACAAAAGTCTTCTCCCACTTCCCATGGGATGGCATTTCTGGATTTCAAAGCTTGTTGTTTAAGTGTGTTATGTTAGGAAACAGTGGAATGAGAAAAAAAGGTGGAGGGGATGTTCCTATGTGGTTAATAGCCTGCTTTTCCTCACTGACCGTGGAGGGAAATGAGCTTCCTGCATAAGGTGAGATGTCATTTTCTGGATGGAAACCTTTGTGTCCCTCCCAGCTGGCCTGCTCCTTTCGGTGCCACTGCTCAGGGGAGGTCTCTTCCAGTGTGACCGCTCTCCTCCCAGGCCCTCTCCTTTCCTGCACCTTGCTGCAGCCTTGCATCAGTCCTGATGCTGCTCAGATGAGTGCTGTGGTCAGCACAAGGGAGGGGACATCAACATGTGGCTGCAAATGGCTTGGGAAAGGAGGAGTGCTCGTTTTGGCACAGAGAGCCCAGCTGTTTGTTCTCACGTACCGTTTCTCACAGAGCCTCAAGGCTCGAGCATCCAGGAGGTTTTTGGCGTTTCACTGCTGGAGATTGCAGTGACAGCTCAGCCTGGTGTGGGACCACACTCACAGATACATCAATAGCCCCAGTCCCCTGGGCTGGCCGTGCCGAGCTGGACTTCCCACCCAAAGAGAAACAATTCTCGGGTGTTACAGCAGGTTTCCAAGCAAGCGAGGTGGGGCCTTGCTTTGCTAAGATCTATAAACAGCAGCTCTTTGTCTCCTCCGTTTCTCTTCACCCTGAACGTGTTGCTGTTTTCAGATGTTGGTTTCAAAGTGCTGATTCACAGCCACCAGCAGTATTGTTTTATCTGAGGAGATTAGGGCTGAGAATGTTGTGGTTTTGTAGTGAAAAGACTCCATTGGAAATAGCAGCATATTTGACATGAGACTGTTATTTATGCTCAAATAACCATCTTGTTTAAAGATGAGGAGTCTTCTATTTTTTTCTTTTTCAAGTTTAGATCAATCATGTATGAAGACAAACTCCCACTCAGCCTCCCCCAGCCCCTAATACTTTAATTTCATTCTTCTTCTGCTCATTATTTTATGATTTTGTCCTTGACTGGAACATTTCTCTCTTGCTCTTCCTTACATGCACCATTAAAGAAGAACTTACATTTGTATCTCAAGGCTTGTGTAGCTCTTAAGCCATAAATAATGTTTTCTACAGATTCTAAGATTATTAAATCCTACTAGTTAGCCTCCCTCTTATTTTACAGCTCATCTGATTAGAGGGGACATACTCTTGTTAAACTTGATTTAGCTATTTCTGTTTTGCTTTTGCAAGCAGACATGAGAAAACTGGACCTGGCTATATGCACTGCTGATCAGAACACTTGCCATAGGAATGCAAAAAAAAAAGAACTCGTTGGTATGGCAAAAACCTCCAGAGAAGCTCTGCAATTCTTGAGATGTAGTTAACTTTCTAAATACAAGCAAGTCTACAAGGGAAGCTAAAATCTATTTTATCTGGGGAGATAAATGCAGTCAAACTACCCTTTTCTGTAAAGGGCTGACAGGCACAAAGTAAGTGAAGGGAATTCTTTAGTGCGAGGAGATAGTTATGCTTGGGTAGTGACTGATTTTGGGCAGGGGTAGGAACTGAACCATTGGGCATTGCACTTTGCCTCCCCATCTCTGGCTTCTGTTGATGCCAGGTTTGGGCTTTGCTGAGCCAGGCATCAGCTTTTCCCTACAAATGCAGCCAAACCAGCCACTGCAGTCTGCAGAGATCCTGGTACTGCAGCAGGGAGCTGCACTTCTGCTTGAAGAAATCTGCTCAGCTCAGACAGTACCTCAGGGGATGGCCAGGAGTCAGGCCTTGCCTGTGTTACAAACTACTGAACTGAGCACATAGAGGAGAAATAGCCCTACCAGAGACAAAGAGAGTGAAAAGTGCTGAAAAACCTCACAGCAGACAGCCTAAATAACAAAATTGGTTCCTCCAGTTAGTCCATGGTCATCAGTGAGACAAATGCCTCTGCCTCCTGGGCCAGACAGGCCAGTGTTTTAACAGTAGGCATAAATCTATTTCATTTTTCTCCTTGTGACCTGTCAGGCCAATGCATGCTTCAGAGAAGGAGTAGAATTTATGTGTACAATAAAACAATAGAGTTTCAGTGATATCAGCTATTTGATGAACTTTAATATACATTTGCTATAAAACAGGCAGAAATTACCAGAATGTAATACCCAAATAAAATCCATGATCCATTTGCACGACAGATCTTCAATTTACTCGCATTCATGTGAAAGAGACACATAAAAATGATATCCATGCTTAAAAACACTTAAAAGCAGTCTGAAAGACCCCACAGTTGCAAGTGATACCTCAGTACTTAGCTAATACTCATGTTTCGATGGCTTTGCCTTCATGATTCTTCCAGTGGTTTCTTTACGTTTTCTGGTATTTTGCCAAACACCTGTGAATCAGTGCACAACAAATATTTCTGCCATTTAATTTAGCCTTCCACAGAAAGGCTATATTAGGCCTGATGCAGACCTAATCCCAAACCTCTAAAGAGGTTTAAGGCACTCTGGTTTCACCTAATCCCGAAACCTAAACCAGAATCATTGAAAACCTCCATAACACCACAGGAATGGGCAAATAGTGAGTTTCCACTATGAAATTATTAAAAGGACACAGTGTATCTTTTGGATTTGAGATTTAAAGCTTTGCCTAAGGAGCTTGGACTGTCCACAATAAAAGTGTTTATTTTGAAGTTAGGAGGTTGAAAGGTTTATTTGACTAGAGGGCTGATTTCACCCCTCCCACCCAAAAAACAAAGAGGGGTGATCACCCAGAAGAGTGGAAAATAGGAAAAGGGATGAACAAGTAACAAGGGAGGGGCAGCCCAGCAAAGCAGTCAAAGATGAAACCCAGGTTTCTCTTTAAGCTCATTCGTGTCCCCTTGTGAGAAAGAGCAAGAGCACAACCCCTTGTGCACAACTGTGCTCTTGGGATCTGAAGTTCCTCACAGCAAACACGCAAGGAGTTATTTATGATACAATAAACACATTGCTGCTGTTCAAAATAGAGGATTTGCTCTTTTGAGATCTCTTACTGATAGAAGATAACATGTAAAAACGTGCTGTAATGGAACTTCCAATTATAAACAGCATCCAACTGTAATAAATTTGATCTTGCACTAATTCATGTCAAATTAATTGGATTCTGTCATTCCTGAATTCTGGTGACCACTTATCTTGCTATACAACTCATTATCTTTGCATTCTGAAAGGGGTATTTCATTTTTAAGGTGACTGTAGGGAATATTAACTGTACCATATTCTAATAAACATTTAGCCCCTAACAAATTAAAGACCTGAAGTATACTGCACATGTGGTTCCATTATACATAGCAATTTATGGCAATGATCTGCTGCTCTAAATCTCTTAATTCAAATCATTTCAGCAAAACATACAGGGAAATAAGGGGCTGTACTTGTGCATTATACAATACAGAATGTATTTATCTATGCTCAGGACATTCCTCCTAATGACAGGCATAACCTCCTCAGTGTACTGTGTTCTCATCACCACCAAATGCCATTTAAAGCCCTTTCGATCAAGGATTTGGGAATCAGTGTTCCTACTGATGAGAAATTTGATATGAGTAGAAAAGCAAGCTCCAGATTTACCTTCCCAAACTCCCAAAAAAATCTCCATGCCTTTGTTTGCATAAGTGGAACAGAAGAGCACTCATTTAACAGCACTTGATTTAATTCAGTTTTGAAAGACTCTGACTCCATAGTCAAAAATGGTAGGAAAACTGAAAAGCATGTTTTATGAGGTACCAAGCTTTTTAGCTGGAATTACAGCAGGACATACTGCAAAACTGCATAAATGACACAGCTTTTAACTCCTAGACAGGTGACACAAGCAAATGATGGTTTATTTGTTTTCCTTGAGCAAGTCTTGGTGTGGCTGGAGAGTAGCAGGGGCCTGTGAAAGTGGGAAGAGTCCCTCTCTCTGCAGTGCTGTCACTGTACACGTCTGCACTGCACTTCCCCATCCTGCTGAGGGTGGATGGGTACACCCAGTATTTGTACCAAATGTACCCTGTACCAGCAGGGTACAATTCCAATCCCACAGCAGTTCAGTTCCAACAATACAAGCAGGGTTAATTTGCCTGATTTAGTTCAGCTGTGAACCTAACCAGTAACCATTTGGAACCATTTCAGGAGGCAATTTTTCTTCTCTAAGGAAGCTCTCCTGCAGGATCTGGGAAACTTTGTATGGCTGTGTTGCATTGAAGGAATTGGGTCTTTATCCCACAACGAATCCAAGTGCACAGTGGCTCCTGGAAGGCGCTGACTTCGGGACTGCGCTAATCCCGCGCACAGCGGAGCACCTGCTAAATGGATGCTGTGCAAGCAGAGCCCAAACCACAGCCCAGGGCGAGCCCAGCTGACCGGCCTTCGCACCCAGCTGGGGGAATCCCATCACACACGGTCTGCTGGCGCCGACAGCCCGGCACCAGCCCCTCCCGCTGCTTCAGAGCTCGTGTCTGGCTCCACGGAACACTGACACGCTCGAACACCGGTGAAGGCCGGGTCCTCCCGGTACCGGAGCGTGAGGAAGCGGACAGGCGCCACGGCCCTCGTAGGACCCTCGGAGCGGGGCCGCCCCGCCTGCCGGTGAGCGGCCCCTGCCGGAGCTGCGCCGCACCCGCTCCCGCTCCTGGTCCCGCTCCCGGTCCCGGTCCCGCTCCCGCCGGACCCCAGCAGCCGCCGGGACCGACAGCGCGTGCGCGCCTCCCGCCGGCCCCGTGACGTCACGCGCGGGCCTCGGCGTTCCTCCGTGTCCGCCTGGTTCCCGCGGGGATCGCCGAGTAATTGCTACACGCATCCGCCCCGCCGGGCGTAAGAGTGTTCGGTGAGCTGGGGGAGGGAGGACGGGGGGACCCCGCGCTCGAGCGCGGAGGCGGTGACGGGGCCGGATCGGGATGGGAGGGCTCCGTTATCACCGGCGCGGCGCCGCCTCAAAGGCCGGACGAGGCGGCGGCGCTGTGCGCACGCGCCGGGCGTCGCCATGGCAACGGCGCGGCGGAGGCTCGGCCGCCGCGTGCGGGGCGCGCGACATGGGCAACGTCACCCACCGCCCGCGGCGCGCGGCCCTCAGAGCCACTCATGGCCCCTCAGAGCCCCTCATGGCCCTGCACACCCCCACACAGCCCCACTCCAGCGGTGGTGGGAAGAAGCTCAAGCCGGCACGGTGAGGGAGGTGTCTGTGGCTGATGAGAGGCATCTGCTTGAAAAAAGTGATGTTTTGATTAGGGCCTGCATCTCCTTGATGCTCTGCAGCAGTTTGCCTGGACAATCCACGCAGGAGCTCCTCTGGCAGCGGTGATACAGTGTGTGTGCCTTGAGTTCAGGATACGCCCCATCAATATCCGCACCAAACCTGGTGGTAATGGAGCTCACAGTTCTAATGTACTGCATTTTACAAATCTCCATAACAATCCCAGTACTTTTATGACCAATAGAAATACGTAATTTTTAGGTATTTAAGCAACACAGACACTGCTTGAGCAGATGGAGGTAAGGCAGGAACAGCACTGGCTGAGTATTGAACACGGTTCTCTCCAAGGAAGGCACGGCCTTGGGTGGGTCTCTCCCCACCATTTGCAAAAGAGTAGTGGCAATCTTCAGGAACACCTAAAAGTGTTTTAATACTTTTCAGCTGGAAGCATTTACAAAAGAAAACATATTATTCTCAAGGACAGTATGGTAATATGAAAAAATGTTGTATTTATCAGCTGGTCCGAGCTGTAGCGCTGATGGGCCCGCTGTGCGCTCGCTCGCTATCGCCCTCTGGCGGCAGCGCGGGCCCGCGGCGGGGCAGCGCCCGCGGTGTTCGAGCGCTCGGGGGATATCTGCGCACTGACCTCCAACACTCGCGTTCTTTTGCTGTGTTTTTCTCCTCGGTGGTGCTGGTTGTTTGAAATAAGGAAAATGCCTTGTACAAGTCCCTTAAGTGCCAGTTTAGAGTAGGAAACAATCGCGGTTCCAGCTTCAGCCACTTCATTTTGAAATGAAAAAGGTAAAAAGCAAGCATGGTGTGTGCTCTGGAAAAAACAGACCACATGAGATGGAAATATGTGTGTAAACTTTTCCTTTGGGAATTGTTTTGAGGAGCTTTTTGCCACACTTTTTAGCACAGTTTCTTTATGACCTGTCATCCTGCCGAAGCTCCTTCCAGTAATCCCCAATTTCAGCAGCAGTTCTCTGAAGCTTTTAGGAGAGGGCTCTGTGACTGGGAAATGTCATAAAAAAAAGGTGTCCTGCCTGCCGAAGTTATAGGAGGTATAAAGGATTTTTAAAAATTTTATTTGTAATTAAATTACTAATTTTTTTTTAAGGCTACTGGAGCAACTTCTTGTTTTTTAATGATTCCTATTAACATTTTTATTGATTTACAGGTAAACTAGTTTTTTCTTCTTTTAAAAACACCCTGCAATTAGCAAGTCTAATTCTGTTTATTCTGGCATGGATGTGTGATTATCAGTTATAAAGATTCTGCAGATGGAAATTACGTTGGTAATACGCACTGGAATAGATGCCAGTTTCTAATATCAGATAGATTGTCTGATTTTGGTTAATTGGTGTAGAGACTTATTTTTAAGCACTGGAGTTACAGTGTTGGAACTGTAAGGTATTTAGGGAGCAGATCTGTTGACTAAGTACGTTTACGCCTTTTCTGAGCATTTTAGAATACTGTGAGTTTCTTTTTGCAAAGAGCTGTTGAATTACTGACCCGTATATGTTCTTACATTCTAAAGAGAAACATTTTTTTGGCTCTCTACCACGAAGTACATCAGACTGTATTATGCCTCATGTTTGTATAGGTCTTATTTTTAATTTGAGTACTATTTCTCTGCAAGCTCAGCCATAACAATGTACCGTGTCATTGCCTCAGTAGTAACTGTAAACCAGTCATTGCTAATTAGCTCATACGGAAAATTTAACCCTCAAGATTCTGAATTTCCAAGATTATATTCTATGAAAAATATAATTCTTTGGGGAAAAATAGCTACTATGACTGCTCTTCTGTAATAAATCGTCTTGTTGCAGCTGGATTATAGATGCATGCTAGTGCTATTTCTGGCTTTGTGAAGACAAACTTGATGTAGAAAAAAAAGTTGAACTTTGCTTTTTTGGACATCCTTTTTGAGTTGTAATGCTGATAGTTTTCTTTTGTACAAACTTGGAATTTCAACACAGTGTTACTTGTTTGTGGTGTTTATATGTCTTTATAAAGGAAAAAGGTAAGTCTAGTGGCAGTAAGAGGGTTTTCCTCCCCAGAATATCTGTGTGGGTGTATTTATGCTCTCTTTGTAAGAATGCAGTTTGACTGCACTAGAGCATACTTGGTAATACAAATGAAGGATTTCAAATTAGTAATAGGTTGAAAACTCTTCAGCTACTGGGGTTTTAGTTTCCAAATTACTGGTCTCTGTGGAGCAGTGTAAGTGATCAGAAAACAATGAGAATGAAACAAATCTTCAGAAAAAACCCTGCACATTTTTTTGCCCAAGCAAGCCAGCTTCCTTTTGAGCTCTGTGCTGGCACAGCTGTGTCATTAAAAGTGCATTTTTTTTCTTTTCATAAGCAATAAAATAATTTCACAACTGTAATGAATGCACTTCCTATGGTACATTTTAATTATATGCAGCTAATGATGGCATAGCTCGTCATTTCAAAAATTGTCTCACTGGCATTTACGACTTGGTGTAAACGCTCATATATCATGGGATTATTTGAAAGAAGTGAAACCTTGAGAGATGTCAGGTTTGCCATGTTGAAGAAGGTGACACATTAAACAAGAGGTGCTGGTTAGCAATGGGAGACTGTAGAACACATTTAGACTACAAATATCAGAGTCAACAGATTTACTTAAAAGAGCCATTTTACTGGATGTCATTTAAAAAGGGATATCTTAGCCTTGAAAGTTTCCAGACCGCTAAACTGGAGAATCCAGGCTGTGTAATGATTCAGAAGTGTTTAAAATAGGAATCAGTCTCTTCTGCATCTCAAAAGTGAAAGTTCCAGAGGAAGCCACCTTTTCTGAAAATGGATTTACCAGCACAGGTCTTTAGAACTTTAACATCATACTGTGAGCAAATTAAGAGTTTTAGGAGAAAAAAAAATCTTTTAGTCAGCAAATCTTCTTTCTCATGATTTATTTTTAAAGGTCATAAGGTGACCATTACGGTAAAAAAATAGTTGTTTGTACAGGATAACCTTCCCAGATGAGATGCAACCCTGTCCTAAACCTCTGGGTCTGCAGCCTGAGTTTCCCAGAGCTGCTGGGTGATAGCTGAGTGTAAGGTAAAGCTGAGCAGGAACTATTTGAAAAAGAAACATAGACTAATGTTTAGCTTTTCTTTCTGTTTTAGTTATTCCATAGTATTTCAGTAGATGCTAAATTTCTTTGATTTAGGGGAGGGAAGGATTTTGCTTTAAAACACCAGATATGAGTCTTAGGACAAACTTTTCACACTCAGACAGCTGGAGCAGCTGTAGATTCCCCACTGAAATGAAAATGCAACAATTCAAGATTTAGAAAGGCAAAAAGTGTGACCAGAGCATTAAATAGAAGGGCCATATGATACCAAAATTAAGCTCTGTGTTTATTATAAAGAAAATCCTTGTTTTAGAAGGGAAAAAAATGAACTTGTTCCACCACTTTCTTTTTTCCTCAGGAGAAAACACAGAATATATCCTAGGTAATAAATCTGTTTTATGGCTCACATGAGAAAGGGTGGAGAAACTCCCATTATTTTCTTCCCAGAAATTGAAATACACATGAGCTAACATGGGAGACACTGGGATTTTCATCCAACAAACGCACAGCTGGCTTCTGCTTTTATTATTTTTCTAAGAGTAATAATTTTTCATTTGATTAGCTGGTGGCTGACAAAACTATCACTTGCACAGTGTTTTGTATATTTAGTAGAGTAGGTGTGATGCGAAAAAGATACTGTAGTGCGTGCCCAGAAGCACAGCACGACTTGTTCAGTTGATGAGAAATTTCTGCTTGCCTCTTCTTAAAATGCAAGTTTCTATCATCAACATTTGAGTTTGAATATCAAGAAAGGAACTTCTTGACCTGTAGAAACAGGAGAATTATGTAAGATTTGAGGATTATTTTTTCTTAATTCACATGGCAGTATTGTGTGATGCTGTGCACATAGAAATGAGTTGTTAGGAGTCAGTTGGCAGTGCACAGTGCCAGTTTTGCTGTGAGAAAGCAGTGAGACCAGAAGAACTGTCCTAGTCAGTGTTAGGAGGTGGGAAAAGTAGAGCTGCAAACAAGATTTATCAAAGACTTTAAGTGTATACAGTGAGAGACCCATGGACACATTCAAGGTGAAAAAAACAACAGCAGCCCCCCACAAACCCACCCAGACAATGGGATAAAGTGAGCACAGACATAAAGGTGGGAGAATAGGAGCCATCCAGGAATGAGGTTCCTCAGGGCCTTGTCTGAGCAGACCTCTGTAGAGCCATGGATTCTCAGTTTGAAGTCATTAGGGAGAATGGCCTGTCAGAACTCCTTCATGTGCCTTCTGCAGAATAGAGAAAACATACTCAAGAATCCAGTATCTGTTTTGCATTGACCATTAATGCCAGGGTCAAGGCAGGCTGGTTTCTGCTGTCTTGACTCTCCTGGCGTTTGAAGTGCTAAGCTGTGTTGCTGTCTGTGTGTTCTGGGCGAAGAAATGATAACACCTTCCCTAAGTAAGCAGCAGGGGAAGACGGTGGCAGTTTTATCCCAGATTGGTAGGTCTGTATTGTCCAAGTGTTCAGTGTGTTTCTTGTTATTTTCAAAAATTCCAAAACAACTTGACATGTTCTGGGGGCAGGAGAGGATGTGGGCTATCTGCGTCCACTCAAATACTGCGTGATGGCATCTCTGGTTTTGATTTGTAGTCATTTACAAGTGGTAGATACTCAAAACCATGTAAGAAATTTTGGAGTGAAATTAGTTTGAATCTACAGGTTATTGCATAGCCAAACCTCTACCTTTAATGTCTTTCACACAGTGGCTGCTGGGGAAGGAATGATTTTGTAAAGACTAGTAGAATCACTGGATTGTGTATCTGCATTCTGACCTAGCTCCATTACACTCACTAAATAATTGTTGACAAGTTCAAGCACTGTAACTAGAGGGTTATGACTTTGCTAAATGCCATGAGTCAATATGTTCATGGACAAGGAAAATGACCTTAAAGGAAAAATACGAGACTACTGAAGTGGCAGTAGATCATCGTGGGAGCTCTCTTTTGGTTTTCTCTATGGGAGGCTTTATGTTGCTAGGGGTCAGAATACTGTGGTGTGTGGGACTGTTTCTTGGGGCATGGAAGTGCATGAGCCTGTATCAGGAATGGCTGTTCCATTTGAGTGTTGCCCAGTGCAGAGGCCCAGGTGTAGCAGTCTCTCCAAAGGACATAAAATCAGCAAACTTCACTGTCCACCTCCTTTCCTCAGTCTGCCTTGTTAGAATTTGCATCTCTGTCCTGCCAGTATTTAGCTATTTGTTCTAATAAATCTTCTCTTCTGTAATGAGCCTGTTTAACCTTCTGCAGCTGTACTTTGAATACTTGTCCCTGTGTGCCACACTGGTTCTGAGCTGGCTGAACCACGTTCCTGTGTTGGAACCCTGTGGAGGGAACGTGTTCCTGACCTGCAGCTGGGGATGCCGCTGCTTAGGAAAGGCCCTTGGAGCAGAAGCTGTTGCCCTGGTGGCAGCACATTTCCTGCAGTGCAGCACCATTGCCTGCTTTTGCTCTCTGATCCCTTGTTCCAGGTGCAGAGGGCTCCTCACCCAGCTTGCAGTGGGTTGCAGAGAGAGAGAGAGTCCACAGTGCTGTGCCAAAACACCAAGTGCTAGTGTGAGCAGCAGGGTCTCCAGCCTGCCACAGTTCCGCAGCAGTTGCTCTCTTTTGCTCTTGGTAACAGTTGGACCTTATTGAACCGGGCTCTCAAATCTGAGTAATTGGCAACATGCAGGCACATTGGCATTGGCACATTGCAGGACTTTTTTAATTTGAATTTTTTTCTAGTAGTGTATTTAGGCCTCCCTCCTTTCATTTCAACAATTGAGGGTGTTGGTTGCTTCCTCATGTTTGTGTAAGAAAAGTTTTTTATAGTCCGTTTTTCCAGTTGGCGTATGTACTTCCTCCACTGTAGCGTAACATATCGTTCTTCCCACTCCCTCCCAGCCTCTGAAGCTAATGGAAGACCCTTCAGGGTTGTTTTATTTGCAATAAAAATGGAACTGTGGGGTTGGGAATGGTCATTATTCTTGCCTTAAAATGTGTTCTTCAACAAGTTTTGTTTTTGGTAAATGAGAAGGATGTAAGGAAGCAAGGAATAATCAGCCGTATTGAATTCATAGGACATTTAGTTTGAACTGACCATCTCTAGATCAATTTTTGATCAATTTTTGTGACAGAAGAAATCTGCAAAGAAAGCTTTGTCAGAAACATGAATGGAAGTGGGCTGCATTCTTTTTTTTTTTTTTTGACAGAAGAATTCTTAATGTAATGCTAAATGTGAAGAATTTTTTAGTATCATCCATACCAGCTTCTGTAAGGTAACAGCTGGAGTGAAGGCAGTCTGGAAGCTCCACATCCATCCATTATTTTGCCCTGTAATGGTGAGTCTGGTACACTAACAGCACTTGAGCCTTGCAAATTTGGAGCTGTGCTGGAGGTCTTTCCTTGATGTAACATCAAAAAGTTACACCAAAAAGAAAGGAAGGTGGCATGGCCACTTTCTTATCAGTGGTCAGGACAGTGTGTACTGCCTCTGATTAAGGACAGTACAGCACCTGGTTTGCCACAGCTTCACTCTTACTTGCTTGTTGTTTTTATTACCATTTGTCCAGGAGTGTTATTTAGCCCCAGAATACAATTAGTGATATTTAATGTGGAAGCCTTTTTTCTCTTGTCTATGACAGATAGATTATTGGGGATAGATATTCTTTATTTCTAGTGATTTGGATGCTATTTCTCAAGAAAGATTTTTGTTTTGGTGCTATTTTTTCCATTTCGTTTTTTTTTTTTTTAATATAATCTTGCAAGGTTTTCCAACACTAGGGAAAACAGCCTCAGTCCTTCAGCGGAGGGACATGTGCAGACATGGCCCCTGTGGATTGAACTGCCTCACTGCTCCAGATCTTCACTATTTTTAGCTTCTGTATATGCCTTTGTTGTTCCCAAGTGTCTAGTTCTACAGTGACATTGTAACTAACCCAGTCAGGGCGGGAATTCACTCTTTTCCCATATACTAGCTCCACTGTAAGCTTGCAGCAAAAAAAAATGGATCTGAGAATCCTTGCAGCTTAAATTTTACCGTGGGATGTCTAAGGTCCTGACAGGTCATTTTTTTAGCTACTTTTGTATTCTGCGATTTCTCTATGAAAATAATGTTTTAAAGGTATTTGCTTATTTTATTGCTCCACTGCTAAATAATTGCACTCAGTACTTAGTGTTTAATTATAGTGATTTTTTTATCATAAATATTGTATAGTGCCTGATGGTGTAATTGGGCATTTTTATAATAAGCCTCTATTTTTTTAAAACAAGGGGGAAATCTCTAAAATTCATGCCTTCATACTTGTGCCCATTAAATGTGGTTATCATTATCTAGTGACGACATATGTTCTTCCTAACTAGGATTCTCTTCTCTTTCATGCTGATGCTATCTCCATGCTAGATTATTACTGTTCCTAGCAGCACCCCAGGGCAGTAGTGAGAAGTAAATGTGTCCCATATGGCCGCTTTAGACAGCAGTTTGGGTGTGGGGAGAGGGGACAGGAGAGAGGATGGGGTGAAGCCGCAGTGGGTTCTGTGTGCCCGCACTGTCCCGGGAGCGGGGCAGGCAGAGGGGGAGCGGGGCTGTGTCTGTGCTGACAGGCCGGCTGGCAGTAACGTGGGAGCGCTGCGCTGGGACAGGGCGCAGTGATTTGTTGTGCCATGCGGGAGGAAGGAGCCAGGGAGGAACTGCGACTGAGTCACCCGCGCTTCCTGGAGCGCCTCCTGGGGTGGTGCTGCTGCAGGCAGCCCTGTGCAAGACTGAGCCTGAAGGCTCCAGCGAGCTGATTGCAAATATTTTGCAGAAGTCTTATTTTCTGGTAATTACTTTAACATGATTCAGTGTTTTCTCTTTTGTCTGATCTTGTTATGAGCCTTCTTGCCTGATCCTTCGCCCGCTGTCGTGGGAGCCGGGCAAGCGTTCCCACACCACGTGTACCATTCCTGCTGTCTTTGCCCTCTCGGGTTCAGTGGCTGTGAGTCGGTGCTATTCAGTACAGCCGACCACTGATGTGTCCTTTTTTGTAACATTATGAACCCAGACCTGTTTCTGTGAAGCCTTTGAGCCTGTTAAGCTGTTTCAAACAGTGGGGTCAGAGCAATTTGTAGAATTGGGGTCCAGGTACTGTTTGCCAGTTCACGTTTCTGGTGATTTGTGAAATTAGAGCTGTTGTGGAAACCTGGAGCCTTGGTTCTGAGGCAAATGTTGTGTATGAACTGAGTCCAAGGCACCCAGTCTTCAGCAGATATGTGAAGAATAGCTAGGATTTAGGTTCCAGTGGGTCACCAGCAGTGTTTACTAGAGACTAATAATAACAGTAAATAGACTTCTTCCATTCCCAGTTCTCTAGGGTTTTAGAAATCCAGCAGAACCAGCAAAATGCCTAAAGCCCAGCCACTGATACCCAGCCAGGTTTTGTAAAGATTACAATGGTAACTTCAAATAAATATAAATTGTGCTCTTTAAATGTACAGTTTATTTTAGAACAGTTATTTTGCCAAACCATAAAAGTACCCAATAACTAAACCGAGAAATAACCAAAGAAATCTAAGATTATAAGGTTTAGAAAAAAACCTTTCTGATATATTTAGCGCTTTTGTTTAACCATGTGATTTACATTTAATCCATTTAGACTAATTAATAAATACATATCTTTATAGCAGACCAAACACTTTTCATAAGCAACTGGCTGGTTTGTGTTATCACATTTGTTCAGTGAGGGTGGAGGGAGAGAGGTGTCGAGTATAACTCACTTGCATAATCTTTTGCAAGTAGTAGAAAAAATCTGTCACACAATATAGCTACAAGAAATACATGGGTGCTCATAATTCATATTATCCCATAAAATTTAGAAGAGCATTCAGAGACTGAAAATGAAGGTAATTTATGTGTAAAACCTCATCCATGAAGAATTTATTGCCATAGTAGGTATAATATACTTTGGCACAGATTTCTTCCGTGAAACTTGTACTTGCAGATTTGAGAAAGGAACATACCAGAGACCTTGCAGGCTAAACTGTGGTCTGGTTTTATACAAAACACATTATAATAGTTTTTCTCTTTTGAAAAAGCTGAAGCTGGTGAGTTAATGTGCCATGGCTGTTGATGATGTCTTTGAACATCTTCACTGTGCAAGTAATCTCTTTAAAATCAGTATTAGTTTAGCGGTGCTACTTTTGTGTAAGTATTGATATTTGTAAATATTTTGAACCTCAGACGGACCTTAGGAAACTGCAGAAGTGCATTCCTACAATTTAATTTGCAATATCTAAAAATGAGTGTGTGCTTTGCAGAGGTTGTTGCTAACCATGTCGTGAAGCCCAGACCTCATTCTTCTTGTGAGGACTGCACTGGGTCAGTGCAGTCTTTCTCTCTGCTCTTGAGCAGAGCTGCCAGGTGAAGGCCCTGGGATCCAACCATCCCATTGCCAGTTTGACTTGGCTGTGTGGTGGCTGATGTGAGGCCAAGGCCAGGCTGTGGTTCCATTGCAGTGCTGTCGTGCACAGTCTGGGGGACATGTCAGCACTGTTCTCCTCTGTGCTTGGGCGGCTCATGCAGCTGGAACAAAGATGTATTTCCTTTTGTTCCTGCTGCTGGACTCTGATTTCTGTTTTCTTTTGAGATTGCATTGTGCACATACACTTTTATAGTTGGTGCCTCTCTTTGACACAAAGACTTTTACTTCCATGGAAGTTAAGGACGTTAGATGAAAATCAAGGCAACCCATTACCACTCCAAATTTTCTGCATAATATAAAGCAAACCTAAGATAGGGAAGGGTTAGTTATACCATATAATATGCCATTTAAATGCATTTAGCTGGGAATTGAGAGAAGCAGCTCCTAGCATGATACATAAGGGGGATTTTGGCCCACATCAGCAAGGGAAGCTACAGGGCATATAGCTATAAAAATGGACCACAATTCTCAAGCATTGCTGTAGAGCAAATAGGACCTTTAAAATTCTTCCCTGAAAGGTACACAGGGGTGTTGGGCAGCAGTCTGCTAGGCTTGGATTGTCAAGAAACATTATCAATTCCTCTGGGATTTTAACTGTTAATTCCAGGAAGTCTAGGTGTTTCCAGAAGTGCTGTTCAGATATTATGCTATTTCGTCCGGATGTAAATTCTTGGACAGTGCACTTACACTTAGCCTTTTCTCTGTTGGCTTGCTCTGCCGGAGAAATCCTAAACTATTGAGAACAAAGATAACTTCCTGTGCCAGGTGTATTAGCTGGAATTATCTCTGTTGTAGAAAGAAATAACTTTTCTCTTGAAAGTGACATGGGATTTTTGACCTTAGTGAAGATTTATCTCATCAAGGATGTCACTCTGCTACTAAGAAAAGCTCATTGGACTCATATCAGAAGTACTGTGTTCAGTTCCCTGCTTTCTCAGATGGATTTAGTGGAGTTACAGATGGTGCAGAAAATGGCAACTGAAACAATTTGGGGAAATGGAAAAACTGTCATATGAGGAGAGATTGAAAAGTCTGGTACTCTTCTGTTTAAAGACAGATATTTATCGTTGAAATTTACAAAATCATGAAAGTGATGAAAAAGCCAGACTGTTGCCCTCCAATCCTGCAATGTAAGAACTAGAGGGCACTCAGTGAAGATAGTAGGAGATCAGGTTTAAAGCAAAGAAAAGAAAATAGTCCTTCATTTTCTGGAACTCCAGGTAGTGAACTTTTTGCCATGGAAGGTAGCAAAGACAAGAGTATCAGCAGGTTCAGAAGAGATCAGACAATTTCATAGACAGAAACAGAACTGCAAATGGACAGTGAAGTTGTATGCCCTGTAACATCATTGTGCATGGGGGGACATGGGGGGCAGGAGAAAGGGACCCCAAAAGCAGCCAGGCTTCTGTCTTTTTCCTAAACAGTATCTCTTTAGCATGGCACTGGTGGAAGGTCAGGTACTAGGCCAGATGGGACCAGCCATACTACCTTGCAGGGCATGTTTTTCTGCCCTACAGTACCACACCATGTTCTGCTTTGTAAGGGCTTTATTGTCAGTGCTTTGAATTCTCATAAAGATAATCAAGAAAAAAAATGGTAGCATGTTAATACTCTATTGCTGATAGCTGAAATATTAATGTGTTTTAAAGTCTGATCCATTGATAGTCAAATGCCTGCCTGTTACTGTGCATGTCACTAACATGGCATTTGTTTGGAAAATGTACAACTTGGAAGATGAATTTTAAGTTTGTGTGTTTATTTTTCTTGGCAGTGAGTTTTGGTTATCTCAGAAGGGAAAAGCTATCCAGGTGCAGTGGAGCTGTGTGGTGCCATGAGAGCTCTGGCAGGAAGGTATGCAGGACAAGTATGCAGGGAGCTGGATCAGAGTGTTTCTTCGTGCTCCAGTACTGTGTGCTACTGACATGTCTTTGTGCTAGCTCCAAGTAGGCCAAGTCGAGCCACTGAATCAACAGGGGTTTAGGGCCAACCACAACCACATCCATGGATCAGGGACCCAGAATTTGGGTCATGGTCCCTATTCCAGGCACTGGGCTTTAATGACACCTCAGAGCTGGGATGACATCCCTGCAGTTTGGAGCATCCTCCACAAGCACCCGATTCCATGTCTGCCCAACTCCCCCACAGGCTTCAGGCTACTGCTTCTTGCATAGCAGCTCACTCTTTTATTACATCTGTAGCATTTGGAGGAGACCTGCAAAGAAAGTGGGGGGAGGAAGTCACTATTTCACTTTAATATAGGACACAGAAAAATTCTTAAATATGTGTTTGTGTGGAAGTTTTTTGTAAAAGATACTATCTTCTGTATGCCCTTTTATTTTATTTTTTTTTTTTTTGTAACATTAAGCATATTAACAAAAACAACCTTTGCTTTAATCAGACAATGTGGGCTTTGTTCATATGGAGACTTTTGAATATTATGTGTAGCTCATGTATTCTGGGCACAAGCTTTTAGCAAGGATACTTACATGAGCCACAAACTGTGTGAGTGCAGCTCAGGTCAGCTCATTGTGTCTGTGAAAACTGGTGGTGTGCTGCTGTTGATGAGAAATCCACTATGAACAAATCCTCACTCGTGGTCTCAGGCGTATGATTGGGAAACATGTTTGGCTTTTAATCAAAAGAAATTGAGTGTTTGATTCTTAGGAATATCGTTTCTCTTGGTTCAGTGAAGTAAATATTAACACAAATAAAGAGCTAAAAGCAGTCTGACTGAAGCCTCAGCTAATTGTGCTTTGGTTCTGTGAGAAATTTGGATGTCATCATCCTTTTGTTTTCCACTTTTCTGGGGAAGTACTTTGGCTATATGGCAAAAATAAACAAAAGAAACCTTTTAAATGTTCACACTTAAATACATTTGAATATTTTTAGTTACTGTTTACTCCTTGCAAATTTATCTTGGTCTGAAAAAAAAGTTTCAGACGTATTGTTTTCCTAACAAAGATGTGACCTTCATCTTTATACACGGTTTCACTATTCTTCCTATCAGCATTTAGTTCAAAGGAGCACTTCGAAGCACGCAGGCAAAAACCAGTTCCATTGTGTAAAATAGAAATGTGTGTTTTATATCACAGGAGTTTAGAGAACAATGCAAAGGTCAATTGTGTTGCTTGCTCTCCTGTCACATGATGTGGGTGTGTATATGAATGCATCCCTGGAATTCCACTGTGGGATCTGCATCTTTGAAGCTGATGCTAAAATTACTGCCGAGGCTCTTCCAAAGGCGGATACTGATAGAAGATTCAATGAAATCGAAGGTCGCCAGTCTGGTAGGCGTTGAAAGATACCTGGCTATGATACTATTTCTGATTTAATAATGCGAATGGGAGGCTAGCCCTTTGTAATAATTAGGACTAATTACTGAAGAGGTGTTGACAGATGGGCTAAGAGGAAACAAACTGCCTTTATCCAGTGGCTTAGAGTCAGATTACTAGTCTTGTGTTATCTGTTTCTCAGAAAGTAGAAGCTTCAATCATTCACTAAGTCTTCAAAGGGGAAAGGGATCCTAACAATATACAGGATTTGGGATGAAGCTATGAAATAAGTCTTTGACTCAAAATGGCTAAATTAATCTCCTTTCCGTAAATTATCATACTTTTAAAGTTTGAGTTACAGATGGAGAATCTGATTGTAGTACTGAAAAATATGTGAAATCAGCATTGATGACTGTCCTGTCGCTGCTTCTGCTCATGGATTAGTCTAAGATTGGTTCCTTGCTGTTAATAATATTAATGTGAATTCTTTGATTCCTTCTTATGCCATGCTTGCTATCCAGCTGAAACGGAGACAAGGGAAAGTAGTAAGTACTCTTTCGTTCAGTGTTTGGTTTATGCAGATGTCATATCTGATCAACAACCAGAAAATGGGTCTGCTGAAGTTAACTGACTTTTTAGGAGACAAGATCATGCATATTCCAGGAAGAAAACAATATATTACAATACAATTGCATTTACTGAGAATGATGTAGGATTTCCTTAAAGAGGATTTCTTCTCTCCTTTTGGCTGTAGTGTCCATCCAGCACATCTGCATGAAGTAGATAAAATTGTCCAATGTGAATGGAGTTAACAAATACGTTCAGGGATTAATGCTTTGTCACCAGAATGAGCACTCAGTGTGACTTAGTTTAGGCAAATGATTTAAGTCTAGCCACCCTTCATCTTCTCAAATTACTTTTAAGTGCTTTTCTTCCCACTCTCCACCATATATAGAACCTGGTTTTCTTAGAAACGTGATAAATGTGGTTGCATTTGATAGCACTTATAAGCAGAGGTAGCTTTCAATTATTTATTTACTTTTAACAAAAGACGCCATTTAATTAATGTTTAAATATTTATAACAGTTTTATTGTGCTGCAAAATCGGTTATACTTTGATCTAGATTTTCTGGTTTGAGATAATAGGGTTGGTAAAACTTTTCCTAATGAATTTGGTCAGAACATGACATAATCTGATTATCTGACGAAAGATTGACACTTCAGTTCCTGCCAGCATAAAAGGGTGGTACAATGGGGGCTGTTCAGCACAAATTCAAAGGCTGGGAGTTCAAGTTCAGGTACGGCAGAATTGTTCAAAGTTTCAAATTAATGCAGTGAAACAGTGTTGCATTTTTCACTACATTTTTGGTCAGGGATCATTTATGGTGGATGAGAAGAGTGAAGCTTGAAGTTAAATGTGTAAACTGCAACTCCAGTCTGTAACTTTCAGTTAATTTCCCTTCATTTGCTTTATAGTGAGTATTACTCATTAAAACATAGAGAAACTAGCTGGTCAGAACATGACAGACTCAGGAAACAGTGTCCAGAAGCTGGGAATTAAGCATCATCAGTATTCAACCTGTTAAATGTGGAACAGTTTTTTATCAATATCCCTCACATTTTAACAATTTACTGTTTACCATATGAGCAAATGCTCGTATGCTTGGAGATAAGCATATTTAACTAATGCATCCTACATGCTTATAAATAGATGTAGATTTATGTGATCAAACTGGCATGAAAGAAGAGTTATGTCTAAAGTGTAAGCTTAGTCTAAACTGATAAAATAAACATTATTTTTTTCATTTGATATTCAGGTAATATTTGCTTTGTAAATGTTATTCCTGTTTGCAGTGGAATTATTGTGATCTGTACTAGAATTCTTGGACTAAGTTGCTCTCCAATAACTTGGCTTATCCTTGACTTAAATACTTATCACTGTATGGAATAGGAATCCTAGTAGACAAATGACACATACTGTTAATATTAAGCTTGAATTTTGGGGGATATTTCATAACACAAAAATTCTTAATAATTTCTTCTTTTTAGTCATGTATTTAAAAGTGGTGTACATAATACTAATTCTTTTATTTCTTTTTAATGCTGACGGGGTTCTTGGAGAAAGTAAAGTGTTAAGTACCAAATGTGAAGGTCTTTACTGAAATGCAGTTTGTTTCTGACCTTGAGAGGATTTTTTTCTGACCTGGATAAGGATATAAAGCTTTAATCTAATGAATTGATACAGACTGTCCACATTGCTTTGTTCCTTAAAATACCGCATGGCAGGTGAATCTCCGTGTCCCTGGGACGGGACCGTGTGTGCCTGGAGTCAGGGAGTGAAGTCCCAGTCCCACTTCTAGGGGCTGTACCACCTTGGGAGGTCACTTACTGTCCTTGCCACAGCTTCTCCATCTCCAGAGAAGGATGTGGAGTAACACTGGTCTCAGATGTGTAGTTTACACAGAAGCAGAAAGCTCCTAAGGAGAAAATGCTTTATGAAATACTGGTGTAATGAACAGACCCTGCAAATGCTCCCTCATTTGAGCAGTCTCACCGATATCTGATAGTTTGGACAGACATAGGTCAGATCCAAAATCTGGATTTCAAAATACAAGCTGCTCACAAATAGGAATTCCCCTTGGTTATTTTATATTTCTTCTGTGTTTATGTCAATTTATCTTGTTTGCTGTTTGCAGTTTTAAGGTATATTTTTTAACTGCTATGAAACAAATGACAGTATAAACATGGGGTAGGGAATAGCTACAATATTCTGATACAAATCCATCTCCCACCATAGGCTGGTGAAATATGTAGGTGAAGTACATAGGCTGATCAGCTAACTGCAGAGTGTTTTTTCTTCTTTTAATGGATATGTATTTTGTGAATGTATTTTGTACTTGTCTTTTTAATTCTATGAAATGTAAACTGTGCTGCTAAAGTAAAGAAGGATTTTGGGAAGTGCTGTCAGAGCTCAGCTTGCAGCGTATTTTAATTTAATTGCCTACCTCTGCACGGCATCTCTCCCATGGCGAGGCGTACACAGTACAGGGGTATTTCATAAGCAGAAGGAAGCATACAGCCAGGAACACAAGCTGAAGTTTTAAAAGTACATGAAAAGTAGATTGCTTCATTGTGTTTTCATAAAATATCACTTCTCGCTATCTCCTCCCACCAAATGAGTGAAAATGGCCAACTTCACGGACATTCATATTTAAAAAAAAATAAAATTGAAGTCTTCTGACCGTAAACAACAGTAATTTTTACCTTAGGTATGGCCAAAGCGAAATAAAATACAACACTACTAACTCCATGTGGAATAAAATAATTGTATATATTTCCTTTATCAGAGTTTAATCCTAATATAATATTTATGGAGTAATAAAAGAATTTATATACTTTCATTTTAGTTGAATTGAAGGCGACTTGATACAAAATTAAAATGCAGTGGCTTTTAAACTTAGGAAGATACTGAATTAATTTAATTTTAAGATTGGTATGAAAATGGGATTTGGTCACTTTGTCCCTTTTTGTTGACTGTGTCAAACCAGATCCTGAGCAGACCTTAATGTTAATGGAAACAGCTCTGTTTCTAGCAGCTCTGGACATGGTCCTGTACATCAGGAATCAATTGATAAGTCATTAATAAGAAGGGTATTTTAGAAGTATAAATTCATTTACTATTGGTTATATTTTATTATGTAATTTCATGTCACATACACTTTTCCTTAATTCTGAAAACTCTTGTTATACTTCACACTTCGAAGAAGAAAGTATAGAAGACAAAATGTCATCTGAATTTGTACTGTGTTTCATGTTCCTATGCCCTGTGGGAGGAAAGGAAAAGTAATAGAACCAGACAAATAAATAAACGTGGTGTTGAAACTGGCATGACAGTTTCTGCTCTTGCACAAAGGAACTGCAATCAATTTATTGTCTTCATTGGTCAAGTGCCAGAATAACAGGATAATATTATACAAGAGTAGATTAATTAAAGTGTAATTAGAATGGAATAAATTAAACAATCATAAAAGTTTGTCATGGGAAAAATATGTGTTTAGAATTAATTAGTTTTCAAATAAAGTGATATTTTAATTGCTCAGAGTTACAGAATCCTTAATTGCAGACATATAATTCTGGTCTAAATAATCTCAGTTGCTGTAACAACTTGATATATTTCTTCTCTGTCAATTCTTTTTAATAGTTTGTTACCAAACAAGATTATTGCCGGAATGTCTACAAAAATGTCTGGAAGACGTTTAATTAAGCCCATGCTATCTGAGGACATTATTAGCTCTTGGAACCAAAAGATTTGTGGCTGATGCTGCACTATGCAGCACCCCTAATTAAGGAGGATGGGCAGACAGAGCCCGTGGCTGACAGATTGCTATGCATGGCTGAACTGCAGGCTACTCAAAACAGTCTTTTGATGGTCCTTGGCTCATCAATTTTCTGCTAGATTTCAATGATTTATCACGTGTACAAACTTAATTTCATTCTAGGTCTGCTGTTATGGTGAAGAGAGACTTATATAAATCCTTTCTTAGACTTATTTTGTGTATATATAAATACATATTCATATTCTTCAAGTTTTCAAAGTGATTAATCATTTGTTTTCTTCTGTGTCCCCAATAATTTTCTGCAGAGTGTATTGTAGAGCTGAACTCCTGTGGGCTTTTATGCTTTCTTTCTCCAAACAAGGCTGGCTGCAGTTACATCATTGCACTTTTCCAAGCAATTAATGGTTTCAGAAAGTAAAACAGATGGGTGTTTTTTCCCTCATCTGCAAATGGAACCTGTTTATGAAACACTAGATTTTCATCTGTTTCAGCTGTATTTCACGCTGTATTTTAGGCTCCCTTATTAAAAGCTAGTGCAATAACATGAGAGGCAGGGGCTCTCACATTTTCAGACCGCATATTTTTGGCATAAGTGTATCCATGATATTTGTCTGCCTCCAAAATGTTTACTTCAGTAAGATTTGCAATGCTCAAAATGTTTAATTGTGTTAAAAAAGGTCAACCAGTTGATAGCTGAAGGCACATATGTCAGAATGAAAGACTGAAAAAAAATTATCAGTCTGACACAGGGGGAGTATTAGAATGATTAATGTTTATGTTAATTTATGGCTTTTACATATTGATTAATAGCTTTTTGTTCCAGTGACCAAAATGTGTAAGTGGCAATGAGATCCATATGCTAACTCAGTGTCTTTCAAATGATTATAATCATTCTTAGTTTTGTTCCCATGCTGAAACTATGTTTTCATATAGAAAGTAATTGTTGTACAGTGATTTTTTTTTAAAAAAAATTGCAGATGGAAGTGTTTGAAATTGAACCTCAAGACACAAGCCTGGGTTTCAGTATTCTTGAAGGTTACACGCTGACATTTATATGCATTTTTCTTGCAAACTTCATTACTTAAAATCTTAATGTATTGTGGTTTAGCCTTTTTCAGGTAAAAAAGGGCTACAGACAAAAAAGGTGCTAATGCTGGGAGGAGCCATTATCTGAGTGGAAATCATTAAAAATGTGTTGCATTGCATGATGGTTATTAGTCATTTTCTCCCCTGCTCCCATGAGTTTTCTTGGCATATCACCAGTTGCTGATAAGCAGTTTTGTTTGCTATCTGTCCATTGACTAATACAACTGAAATGTGGAAACCTCGATCATTCATTGTCTAAATGTCAAGACAGAAGGTAATTTTGGGGATCTCCTGAGAAAGGATGAACTCCAACTTCCCTAGCACTCAATGGGAAATGGAGGTTCTCAGCACTTCCCCAGCTGAGACTTTTGAAGTGTTTTTCTGAGCAGGCAGTCATTGGTAGTCATTAGAAATGATTTGGTGACTATTTAGAATGAAAGCTCTGACAGTATTTAGTGTTCCCAACCTGTAAGAGGAGGGACTCTTGTCAGCTGTTATGTTGGCTGTGTGGCAACAGGTTTATGATATCAGCTAATGAAGGATTCTGTAACTAGGTCATATAAATCACTGCATTCTCTTTGACATTGATGTGTCTCTAACTAGCAAGTTTTGCAAGCAAGATAGAAATCTGTCTACGGTGTCTGGATATGGTATTTCCTAGTGCAAGCACAAGGTAATGAATGCTCCCAGTCCACTGTTGTGATTTTTAAAAATTAAATATTATTATCATAATTAATTAGGTTTTGAAGTCACAAATATACATCACTGTGCTTAATCTCTTCTTTGGCAGTCATAAGTAAATAGTAATATGAAAAATAAGCAATTCAAAAGAAAGCGTTTTGTTATCCTTACGTCTGAAAATTTAGTGCTTTATTAGAACATTTACTGGTTAAATCAAAAATTTCCACTAGTTCTCATTTCTGCTTGACATCAATTTCTTGATTTAAAAATTTCTTCTGATTTCTAATTTCCACTTGAATTATTATTTAAATTTGCTTTAAGGAAACTCTAGAAATATAATACAGTTTTTGTCTCAATTTAGCACTGAAGATAGAAATGGGAGTTTTAAACTGAAAGCTGCATTGTTATATGACTGACAAATGAATTTTCATATATTCTGGGGCTCTGACCTTTGCAGCTGTTTGTGTAGCACTCCCACATCTCTTGATCAAGCTTCTGCTGGTTTCACTTTTGCTAGCGCACATTTCTGTCTTTGCACACAGCAGACACATCCTGTGTTTCAGGCAGCTGGGGTAAGAATCTGAAAAGCAGGGTGCCTGGCTTTTAGTTTGGGATTTTCACTGTTCCTTAAGTGGTTTTTGTGTGTTACCTTTCTGCAGGACCCAGAAAGGCATTTCTTTGTAGAGCTGAGTTACTTTTCGCCTCGGGTGCAAAGAGATTTCTTCAGTCTCACAACATCTCTTTGTATTGCTGACTTCCCTGTTTCAGTGCATTCTGATATTTTTTAATTTGTACGTGACTAGTGAAGAGCTGGGCTTAAAAATTGATCACTACATGTCTGAAGAATTGTTTACCAAATCGTATACCTGCTTTCAGACCATTTGGAGTCAATAACCTATAAAAATTTCACTTTTTGCAGTCAAATAAGGTGAACTTCAGCTCGTTCAACTTGCGTGGATTTGTCTGGCATCTCTGTTAATGATGTATGAACTGTTACTGATTGAATGGGTTTTCATAGCACTAAATTCCCATTCTCTGCTTCTGAGAAGTGCCACAGAACCAGGCAGCATTTTGTGACAACCAGGGATGTGTAAGATATTTCCAAGTGCTGCTGCATTCTTGCACAATTGAGTGAGGGGAATCAGATGGCCTGGGACCCTCAGGCTCTGTCGAGGCTGTCAAGCCACAAGGAAAGGCCACGGCATCCCCAGCAGCCCTGGTATGGGGCGTTGCTTGGGCTGACAGTGGTTTGTGGTTTCACCACTGAGAAGCCTCGTTGTCTGCAGTGGTTGGAGGCTGGAAACGTGGGAACATTGCTTTTGGAAAGCTCATACTGCAAGGGCTGCCTGCTAGATTTTAATGGATGAGATTGCAAAAGTAATGAAACAGACAAAATCGTTTGCATTGCACTATTAACTTGAAGGAGTCTGTTATTTGCACTGACTGCCCCTGCAATAGCAGCTCAGGACCCACTTCCTAAACACTCATGCACTAGAGCACAGAGTGCTGTGACACAGGGCAGAGTTTGTCAGGGGGTGCAGGTAGGCACAGAGCTGCAGGCTAAGAAAGGGCTTTTGTATGAATGAAAAAGCCTGGAAAGGGGGAAGAACAATTTATTCACATCTTTCTCAACTCATTCTTTGCTCTGATTTTTCCTTTGGGAGGGTGGCACCTGGTTGACTGGGAATTGTCAAAAAATAGCAGGGATTTCACGTATCTGTTGGTGAGCACACCTGGATGTGTTGGATATTTTGCAGTAGTAATTATGTCTGCACACCTGCTGGTTTCAGTCCCAAATCAGTTTGCCAGACATGCCTAGAGAGATTTATTTCTCCTATACCTGAAAAAGCTCTTTTACCATGGAGGTTTTACTACTCTAAATAAGCCTAAAGAAAAATAGAAGAGGATTTTTTTCCTGTCTTTGCTTGAGCTGCTGGTATCTCAAAGTGAACTGTGCAGTTTGTTAGGGGGAGGAGGGTGTTTGGATGATATTTTAATAGCAATTTGTTTTTGCTTCAATGTGTGATAGAAATACAAGTGACAGGAGTGGGAACAGGAGAATTGCTGAATTCTGCTGGAATTTTTCCTGTGGGAATCTGTTAATGTTTTTAATTCTCTGAGAGATTTTTCTAAGGTAATCCTTTTGACATTTACATATTTTAAATGACTCTCATTAAATAAAAGCTTAACTTTTTTTATATCAAATGCTGAAGTGATGATACTGAAATACCACTGCATAGGAATTCAAATGGTTTGAGGATTATTCTAATTGCAACCTAAGCAAAGTAAGATTTGTGAGGGATATTAATAGTGAATTGTTCTTTAAAATAACATAATTTTGAAGGAAATTTTATTGTTCTGGCATTTAGCAGATGCATTTTCTTAGACAAAACCCTTTTTGGTACCTCATGTGTGGTGCACTCAGCCATTCACTAATTGAAACCCTCATTTGAGCAGCTGGGTTTCCACTTCCCACTTGTGTAGTTTGTGCAGGAGCCCAAGGGTTTGCAGAGCACTCTGTGAGAATCCTTCTTCTTGTCTGTGCCACATCAGTGTAGCTCAGCTCCTGAAGGACAATGCTGTTACCAGCACAGGGAAGGCTGGAAGAAATAAGAAGTGGAACATCTTTTTAAAAAACCGAAGAGCCTGATGGTGAGGCGTTCCCTCTCTTGCAGGTGATGCCATCTTGCAAGCCAATAATGCCATGAGCAAAATGATTCATGTATTCTTGTCGTTTCGCTCCTTTCACAGGAGGCAGGACAAACATACAGTGTAGCCCAGAAATGCCTTTAAATGAACTTTATTCTGTAGGTTGCACTTTGCTTGTTCAAGCCCTTGAGCCAGATTTTGCTCTCAGACCAGACTAAGTACTAAGCAAATTCATTTAATTAAATTTGTTGCAGATATCCCCAGTTAACAAGAGCAGATTGGTCTCCCTGAGGCTAGATAGAGTTAACAAGAAAATAAATGTTGTGCTAATTAGAGAACTCATTTTTAGACACCTGGGGTGAAACTTTAAAAAGTCCTAGAGATGTAGGATTGAAAATTCATTTGGAAATGAGTCTTAGGCTTCTAAATCACTTAGGCACTTTTGAAAAATTTCCCCAGAGGCTTTAACCATCTCACAATCATCATATTTAGCATGTTTGTAGCTGTCTGCGTAGCAAAGCACTGTATAACCATTATCTGTTTTTTTGCTGACACCACAATGTACTTCATTATCCCTGTAAGGTGGAGACACTGAGCTACTTGGTGAGTTGAAGGTAGGCTAAGTGTCATTTTTTTTGAGTATACTTCTGTGTTGACAGGAACAGATTGATTCTTTCTTGGAGTTATTAAAGTACTAAAAATTTCCATCTCTTTGCAACCTTGTGGGACTTTCTGTAGGTACATAACTTTTTATTAAATCTTGTCTTAAGTGACTTGTCCAAGCTCATGGATAAAAAAACCAGCAAAGATTAAATTTTATAGTTCAGCACCTGCTGGAAGGAAAATGAGACACTAAATACTGTCACACTGCCATTCATCTGCCAAATCATGATAGGAAGTAATAAGGACTCAATAAACATTAGATTCACTATTAGGCCAAATTTCCAGATTCACGTATATGATTAGCAGAAAAGCAAGGAAAGAACCAGAATCCAAGGAGCAAAAAATCCCTTCAATAGCTTGCAGCTCAGAAGTATATTTTCAGTAGATTTTTTTTTTTTTTGCTGTAACTGGTCTGAGGATTTTTCTGAAATATCATCCTTGTAAAGACATGCATTAGTAGTGTCTGTTTCATGCCAGGTAAAACCCTTCCCACAGCCACGCACACACTTGCTGTCTGTCAGCAAAAACTTCTGTGTCAGTAATTAGAAAAATGCTATTAAAAACCTGCCTTGTAATCCCAGATAGCCTCTGGGTTGCCTCAGTTCTACTTCCTTGCTCAGTGCAGTGAGCCAGAATTGCTCCACCGTGAAGTGAGACCCTGCTCTTCTGACAAGCTCTTAGCTACTATTTTGTATATCAGTCCTACAGAGTGTAGTTTTCAGGGCACCAGCACTCAGCTGTGGTGCCCCAAAGAGATGTTCCTTAGTAACAAAGTCCTTGGTCTGACAGGTTTCTAACACAGGTGGGACGTTGCAGATGGGCATTTGGGAGCTGCATCTCGCCTCGGGGGTGAACCTGCACATCATGGACATCTGAAAATTTACTCCAGCCTGCCATGAGTCTGGATCAACCAACAACTTCATAAAAGAGATGAGTCAGGGCCCTAAAACACAGAGAGTATCCACTGAGCTCCTTGTTTTCATACCTAATTACACAGTGGTATTGAGAGAGAACTGCACATTACGCAGTTTCATCGCTAGCCCTAAAAGATAATTGCATTTAATTAGAACCTATAGATACCATGGCGATAACTGATCTATAGACACTCAAGGTAGACCTGCAAATGAGGTTACGAGTGTGTCCATTAAGCACAATTTGAATGTGCTGCTGAGGTGAGATGGTAATGAAAAGTTGGGCTGTTTTGCCATGGAACTCATAGCTCTTGCACTCAGTTCTGGATCTCTGCAACTCCTCTGCTGTGAACCGGCAGGCAAACACCTGCTGGTCTTCCCTTATTGAATTTAGAATACTTTTCGTTTAATCTGGGGTAATATATGCATGAGTGGAAAAAAGTGATGACAGGTGACACCTGCAGTGGCAAAAGCTGCCCTTTTCTGTGTGAGGTTAGGTCAGAAAGGAAGAAGCAGATATACAAGTGTGGCTAGTAATGCCACAGATCAAGGAGCAAACACTTGTCATGGTGAAAATGTTTCATGTAATGGACATTGTAATGCATTTTCCAATGAACTGCAAATTGTACTTCCAGTTCAATTAGCTGCCGGTTGCCTTGTCTCAGCACAGGTCTGGAGGGTCGTTTGCAGCAAGTCAGAACACAGAAAATTTGTCCTCATCCTTTAGTGCTTGTGCACAGCTGCCTGCAGAGCTTTAATGTGAAGGGAAATACCTGGTGAGGGGCCAGAGCCGTGAGTGCCTGTGAGGATCACACAGGCTGTCCCTGTGAGCTCATCAGGAATTGTCCTCTGCGTTTCCTGTGTGGTGTGGGACAGGGCACCTGCTCCCCCATGTACCAGTCCTGCTCCGTGCTGACTCGGACCACATTTGACATGAAGCTGAAAACATCCATCTCTTGATCCTTTAGGGAATACAAACCCCTTGGAATAAAATGTTTAGCACAGTAGTCACTCAACTAATATGAAGAACTGAATTTCTCTTTTCAAGAAACCGTGCTAGAACCAAAAATTAAAATACTCTGGAATAATGGGATTTTTGTGTAGAAATGGTCATCACTCCCATCTCATCAACAAGGCTGAGGGTACTGAGTCTTTCATGAGTAAATTTGCAGATGACACTAAGCTGGGAACTTGTGTTAATCTTCTGGAAGGGAGGAGGGCTCTGCAGAGAGACCTGGAACTGTTGGATGGATGGGCAGAGTCCAATAAGATGAAGTTTAATGAGTCCATGTCCCGAGTCCTGCATTTTGGCCACAGTAACCCTCTGCAACATTATGCAGGGATGGTGGCTGGACAGTGCTCAGGCAGAAAAGGACCTGGAGGTGCTGCTCAACAGGCGCTGAACATGAGCCAGCAGTGTGCCCTGGTGGCCAAGGCCAGCGGCCCCTGGCCTGCATCAGGAACAGCGTGGCCAGCAGGAGCAGGGAGCTCATTCTGCCCCTGTACTCTGCACTGGTGAGGCCACACCTCGAGTGCTGTGTCCAGTTCTGGGCCCCTCAGTTTAGGAAGGACCTTGAGACCCTTTAGCATGTCCAGAGGAGGCCACGAGGCCGGAGAGGGGCTGGGAACACAAACCCTGTGAGGAACCACTGAGGGAGATGGGGGTGTTCAGCCCAAAGGAGACTCAGGGGTGACCTTATTAGTTTCTACAACTCCCTGAAGGGTGGTTGTAGTCAGGTGGGGGTTGGTCTCTTTCTCCTGGCAGCAGCTGACAGAATGTGAGGACACAGCCTTAAGCTGTGCCAAGGGAAATAGAGGTTGGATATTAGGGAAAAGTTTTTTTACAGAAAGAGTGAATAAAGCACTGGAATGATCTGCCTGGGGAGGTGGTAGAGTCACCGTCCCTAGATGTGTTTAATAAAAGATTGAATGTGGCACTCAGGGCCGTGGTTTAGTTGAGGTGTTAGGGCATGGGTTGGACTCAATGATCTTGAAGGTCTCTTCCAACCTAGTGATTCTGTGATCTGAAATTCTTTTCAGTTGAAATGGTCACTGCAATGCTCTTCTGGAAAATACACAAAAGTAGTATTTTTGTGGGGAGGAAGGGGAAAGACTTAGCCAGGGGGCTAAAACAGAATGATAAATTGCTTGCCCACTCAAATTATGGGTATCAAGTTTCTTGTATTTTGTAGCTCTTCCCTTTAGCACAGGGAGAGCAGCTGACCAATTTGGGATTTATGAGTGTGCAAGAGGTGCGTGCACTTGGCCAGCTCAGCACCTTGCTGAGAGAGGAATGCACAAAGAGCAGGTTGGACACCTGCTTCTTCAGCTCATCTTAAGACTGAGTAGCAAACAGAAAGAACATTCAATAAAGAAAATTCAGAGAGGAAAGAGGAGAAGTAAGTGTCCTGCTCAATATATATAAAGTTGTCATTTCACTTTAGGCTCCTGTACACCCTGTGATGTCTGTGTCTGCTTCTCACCCCCCAGTTCTGCTCCGATGGCTCTGCCACCTCCGGATCCACAGTTTGTGCTCAGAGGTACCAGTGCTGCAGTCCACACTCTGCATTTTTCCTGTGGAGGCCCAGAACCTGATATCCCCCTTCTTTTCTCTGGGTAAATACACCAGGAGTTTTGGCTGTGCTGAGCGTTATATGGTTGTTTCTTTTTGAATTGAAGTGTATTATTCTAACAAACTGTTTCTGGGGAAAAGAGCAGCATGCATGGTTTTGCATTATGAGTGTGTTACTTGTTTGGAAAGAAAACAAGTTACAGTTTTGGTAAGAAAACAAACAGACAAACAAAAAAACACCTGACAACAAACCAACCAAACAAAAAACAACTCTGATCGCCTCTATGCAGTGCTCACACTAAAAGCATCTCTTCCTACTGCCAGGTCTGAGAATGGATTTATCCATGTCTGGAACCTGAAAACACACAGAGTGGACACAACATTGGATGGCCATGGAAGAAAATCTGTCTACTGCGTGGAAACAATGGGTGCTAAAGACAGGCTTCTCAGGTTAGCAAAGCAGGCAAAAACAGTGAAATTATTCTTGTCTCTGTGACTGAAAGAAAAAAAAAAAAGGGGGGGACACACAAAGGATTCTGTTAATTCTAAAGTCACTTAAAGTTTCTCCAACACATATGGACTGAAGTACAGAAAAAAAAAGACAGAAAAACTCTAGGGTAAAATGGGGGCGGGTGGAAGATACAATGAATTTCTTTATCATGTATGTTACTACATCATAACAACTTGGGACCTTTGGTGTCATTACTGAGAACAGGTGAGGCCTTTGAGTCAAGGAAATACACTTGGATTTGAATCTGACAAACTTCTCACTTCTGGTTCCTGGGGAAGATTGAAAAAAAGAATTTATAAATAGAGGGGAGATGGAGAAAAGGGAAGGAAGGAAGAGAAGAATCAGAGATGGAGAATGGAAGACTGAAAATGAGCAAGAATGCTGAGTTTCATGCTTTTGCTTTGTTGCAAAATACCTTCTGTTCTTGTTTAGCAAGGGAAGGTCAGGAAGATTTGTGTACTTTGGATTAGACAGGTGATCTAGAGTAGATGCCAAAGTGTCTGTATGATTAGGAGATGTTCTGACATGTTTATCTAGAGAAGACATCTCATAATATACAGTGGAACTCATTAGCATTTATATTTCTTATCTACTTAAGTACAATTATCAACACTCTCCCCCATAAAATCATATTGAAAGAGCATTGTTTGTATAATTATAGAGTTTTTCCATACCTCTGTTTTTGCTATATAGTTCTAACACTTCACATAGCAGTGCAATTTAGGACAGCATTTACCTGTATTTTATATTTCTCTCTTGTAAAGCTAAATCACAACAATTTCTTGCAGTATCACACTGTTTGTATCCCCAGTGCTATAAATTTTGTCGCTCAGCTGAACAGCACTGATGTTGAAGAAGTCCCAACAGTCTGTAGATTTACATCTCTGTTTTGGTTTCATACTTCTTCAGGTGATACTGCTAATTAAAGTAAGACATGGGTAAGGGATTTTTGAAGACTCCTTGCCCAGGTGATAACATGAGGACATATATCCTGTGCAGTGGTAGTTTATGGATTGGGAGCTTCTGCACAGTGCTGCTTTGTTCCAGAGCCACTGGGATTACACGAATCTGCAACAATTCCTGCCGTGCCCTTTGTGTGGCCCCCTCGCTCTGCCTCTCTGGGAGCGGCACAAAGCCTGCGGGACGCGGCTGTGCCGAGGAGTCTGTGGGAGCTGCGCTCGTACCTCGGCTGCGGCTGCTGCTGCTCTCTGGCCTCGGGTGTTTGAGCCGCAGCGTTTCCTTGAGCACTCGCTGCCAGCCCCTCTCCGTTCTGTCTCACACGTGCACGGTCCTAGGAGCCCTCTGTGGCTGTGGGAAGTTGATCGCTGAGCAACTGTCACTTTTTATTTATCTCTGATGAGGTCTTTGTTGTCTTGCTGTTTGTCTTTCAGCTGTCAACATATGAGATTTCCATTTCATTGCTAGGGTGAATGAGTGTTACATGTGTGAATCTTTGGATACTTTTGCTTCCTTTTAAATTAGATCTAATCAATGATAAAATGTAAGAGTTTTTTTTCTGTGTGTATGTTTAAATGCTCATGAGACTTTATAAATATATTCTCACATATAAATAGCACAGCTCAGCATGATCAAGTCTCTCTGCACAAGGAAACAGAACCTGTGACTGCAGTGTATGTGACTGGCTCCCAGGCCCTCCCCCTCCCAGGGACAGTTGAACCTCTTGGCCAGTTCCACAGTTGGCAGAAGGGTGGTGGTCTCGGGGACACTGAACTCTCCCAAGAAAGAAAGAAAATCAAAAACACACCCCCACAGAAGCTGTTCCAAGCTTGGTCCTTTACTGTCTGGTAAAGACCCAGCTGGACTTACTGCCCTGCAGGCAGCCAGGCTTCTCACACTGCAGCTCATGGATAACTTGTTTTACTGTAACAGTCAGGGGCGCGACCAGAGGATCTGCTTGTGGGATTTAGCAGAGGGACGGACTTCGGTGACGGATTCTGTCTTCACGGAGCACGTGGGATTCTGCAGATGCTCTCTGTTAAAGGTGGCACAGGGACGCTGGCTAATGGCCATGGCAGCCAGAAGCCTGGAGGAGGTAGGAGGTGTCTCTTTCTCTGTGCTTGAGAGGTTGCTTTTGGTACTGAAATGACATAGTTCAGTAGGGGAAACTTCAGCGCCATTGAATTCTCTGCTCAAGAGGAGGCAGCACAAGAAACCTTTGGGGGTTTTAATCACTAATTTTACTTCCACACGAATAACTGAATTTGCTTTAATAAGAAGGATACCTCTCCAAGATTTGTCTAGCATTTAAGTGTTTGCAGCTGCTGCTGATCTTTACATGTAGGAGTTTTGAAAACTCTTCTGGTGCTGCTGAATACTGGGAACAAGAGTCCTTCTGGGGAACTAATGGTCAGCAGGTCTGTCCTCAGCTGGAGGAGCTTTTATTCCATCTGAAGCTGAATCGGGTTTGGTGAGAAGAGGGGAGTGTAGGTGATTTGTAATGCAATACGTGGTCTTTCACCCCAGGCTAATTCCTTACCTGGAACTGGGGCTGGAAATAGTTGAATTA
This sequence comes from Bombycilla garrulus, assembly GCA_013400315.1. Taxonomy (NCBI): domain Eukaryota; kingdom Metazoa; phylum Chordata; class Aves; order Passeriformes; family Bombycillidae; genus Bombycilla; species Bombycilla garrulus. The sequence continues at coordinate 391,813 of VXBU01007090.1, forward strand.
CTATTACCAGCCAGAGCTTTGCTCTGTGTGAGATAATTGCAGGGTCTGTTTCAGTTCCTACTGGGTAAGTCCACATCTAATGCCACTATCGCAGCACTCACTGACTGACAGCTTTGTTGGCAATGTCCACTTCTGCTTTGTAGAAATTACAGTTCTGTTTTCTACAATGGACTGTTTGAGGACATCACACAAAAATAATACCAAATACTTGACATCAAAATACCTTAATTATGAAAGAAGAGAAAAATGGCATAAATATGAAAAGAAATATTGTAGCTAAGTGCAAATTGCTGCTGAGCATAAAAGTTCACATGCTTTTCTGGACTATAGGTTGAGTATCTTGAAACTGAAATTTGCATATTTTATACGTGAAGTAATAAGTGCCCGTATTGCAAGAAAATGTGATCTTTTATTATTCAGAAGTTAAGCACATATTTAAGTACTTTGTTGACTCACAGCCAGAATGTTCAGCCTTTTACAGGACTAGATATGCCTGCAGACACAGCCACTGCAGCAGTAAATACAACCATTCTAAGTCCCATACCTTGTTCTGATCAAACAAAGAACTCCCTCCATTTTAAAGCAGTGCTCAATAATACTTAAGTTAAACAAAATTGACAAGTGCATTCTCGTGTCAGCCGGAGAAGTCCCTGTAATGAAGAATTAAATAATCAACTGACCCAAATAGAAGATGTTTACCTCAGTGTCGCTTACAACTCATCTCTGTTTTATTCTCATTTGTTTGCTTGGGCCCTGCAAGAGGAGAATGATTTGCAGTCTCCTGAGGTGGAAGAGTTCCACTCTGTGACTGAACCTATGCATTAGAACTGTGTCATGTTCCAATAAATTCACATAGGCTCCCATAATATACAGTGCTTCCAAATAGGCAGCACTGTGTGAGACACAGTACATTTGCAGCTTATGATTAAAATTAAGACTTAATAAGTGTTTATGCTTGGCTGTTGTCCAAAAAAAGAGTAATTTTGTCTTAAAGGAGGTTCAGTCCATAAATAATGAGATCTGAACAGGCATTTATTTGTTCATGATTGCATTTAAATCACCAATTATGAGTTACATGCACTTTTCTTGCCAATTTGCCAGAAACACGTTAAAAGCTTTATTAATGTGAAAAAGAGAAAGGGTGTGTTTCCTTGTGGCCAGTTTTAGCCACCCAGGAACACTATTAACCTCAGGCAAAGGCAAATCTTTCTCCTATTAAGCAAAACCAATATAAACATGGAACTTCAAGTTTTAGGTTACAGTTGTCAAAATACGTGAAATAGTATTTATTTCTAAGGCTCAGTTGCCTTTAACGCAGACAATCTCTGGAACTGTCAATCCAGCTCAGGCAGCAGCTCATGCCTGCCTGCCTTCTGCACAGAGCTTTTCTCATTGTTTTTCTTTGGCTTTTGCAAGCCCAACTGTAGCCTTTGTATCAGTTCATCTGTTTTTAGTCAAGGTAAAGCAAAGAAGGTTTGGTTTTTCCTTTTAACCTGCAGAAGTGCATTTATCACAGCACACTTACCGTTCTTTATTACATAAAAGTTGCAGTTTTGGTCTTGCCTAGGAGGCAATGCCCTTTGGAGAGACAGTGATGAAAGAGACAAGATGAGGGCAGGTCATCTTCATATTTATAGCCCATTTCCTGCCACAGCTAACTTGGTCATTATGTTGATAGCAAGAAAGTTGACGAGAGAAAAGCATCTTTTGTTAAGAGTGTAGCTCCAAAGAACCAGAATTCCCAGATGATCGAACTTTGGTCTGTTCCCAGGTTTGGTCTGCAGACTGGATGGCTCTTGGCTGTAATCACTATTCCTCAAATCTGGAAAAGTTCCCTGCTCTATTGCTCAGTGGCTTTCGAAAGGTTTCTGTATGCTATGTGCAGCGCACCGTACTCGCAGTCCTAGAGTGCAGCTGGCTTTTGGCAGGCTGGCTGAGAGCCTCTAGAAATAGGAAGATGTTCTGGCAAGCTTTGAACTAAAGGTATGGGATTGGAAAGCCATCGCAACTGCCGTGGTCTTGATTGATGGTTCCCAGAGGAGCCGTATTTGTGTAATACCTCATCTCAGATGCTAAGGGAAATTCGCACAACTGGGGCTGTCCAACAGCGCTCTTGGGCTCTTGCACATTCTGGAAGAGCCTGGAGTGGCTGGTGATGCTGGATTTATCAAATGTTTCAAGTAGTTTAATTTTACCGCATAATGCACACCATTGTTTATTTAATTAGAAGAAAATATCACCTTGGTGATTAAGTGTGCCTGCGAGAAACAGCAACGTTCCTGGCAACAGGTTTTCGATATCCAAGAGCATCTGTTTCTCCAGAGTTCCAGGCTTGAGAAGCAGCCCAGAGTTGAGGCATTGCTGTGTCAATCAAGAGTCCCAAAATCTTCCAGTGCCAAACTAAAAAGGCAGACTCCCCTGATCTTGCCTGCCATCATCCTGAGGTGGAAATGAGCTACTTCCTTGGCAGAGGAACAACTTGCCCAATGTTTAAAAAAAAAAAAAAGAAAGAAAGAAAATCAAAAACACCCAAATCAGGTCTGTGATTCATCACCATCGGAGCAAGCAAGAATGGAAGCTGCTCTGTAGAGAGAACAGGTGTTTCACACAGCATTGTCTGACCCTGATTTAGACAGGGTCAGACAACATTGTGTTAAAAATACCTGTGTGCAGACACCACTGCAGCCAGTCTTAGCTGGTAATTGTGGGGTTACAATTTGTTAGTGCAGTCAACAGTAAATAAAAAATCCTCTTTGCATCTATACACTGCCTGTATTTCCATGCAAGCTCTGTGTTACCACAACAGCACAGAGGAGAGAATGCAAGTGTTCACAGGTGAATACAGCCAAAAGATTAGCAACAGAACTGGAAAAAGGGGAAAGAAAGCAGGGGGTGTGTTCACACACAGTCTGCAGTATTACCTGTTGTGTGCACAATGTCATCCACTGTTTGAAAAGAAGGCTGTAATTAAATAGAAGAGTAGAAGAAGAGTATGCGTTCACTCTAGCAGTTTTTTTGGGCTTTCCTAAAACAATGCACTTCTTTAGCTAGCTGTAGATTCCCCTTACAGCTCCAACTTAGCATGCATTCCTCTGTTTCCTCCAGACAGTTTTTACTGGAAGAGCTTATACTAACCTTAATCACCTTAAAAGACTTGTGTTTTTAACAGCAGAATTTTGACCTGGAGCCTGACCAACTCCTCTTGTTTTCCTGATGTCAGGTTCAGATTTTGGAGCTGCCATCCAAGACGTCAGTCTGTACCTTGAAGCCAGAGGTGGGTGCCAAGCTGGGCATGCCCATGTGTCTGAAGTTATGGCAGGTAAGGCAAGAGCGCCGGCTAATTGTGAAATGTTTTCCCTGTGATTCATTTTATATGAAGCACATGAATCTTTCTTCACTTGGATTTTGATTTATAATCAAACCAATCAAGTAATTATACTATTAAAGGGGGGAAAGATTTGTGAACATCCTTAATGTAACTTTCAGGGCTTTCCAAGCTTTAATGGAAGATTTGCAAATGCTCAAGAAAAGCTTTGTATCCTTAGGATAGATACAGTTTTTGCATCCATCAAGAGGAAAATGAGTGACTTACCAAAGCCAGTTGTTTGATATGGTTTCTCACTGCATTAAGAATGATGAGAAATGTTTGGGTTGCTTATAAACAGTGGTTTTAATGGCAGACTCCATTCACTTCAATGCCCTCAGGATGAGGAAACATTCTATGAACGTTTCTATTTCAGACATACAAGAGGAACAAAATATTTATGGTGGTACTGACTACAGACAAAAAGGTAAATAAAAGTAGCTAGTGAAAAAACCCACATTTGCAAAATATTTAGCAAATAATGTTTACGGGTTGCCAGCAGTGAACACAAGTAATACAAAAAGGTGGCAGTAGAAGGAGGAAGGAGTTCGGGTGATTGGCTTGAAATCTCCGGAGAACTGGTGGCAAAGCCCATTCTCATGTAAGCCCCTGACAACACACTGCTACAGGTCTACAGAACCAACTGAGCTGATGCCAGGGGTGTAATTCCTGCAGGCCCTTTGGAATTTTTGTTGGTTTCAGTTGAAAATATTATCAATCAAAGTCTGAGCCTTCAGTGTCTTTACCCAAGATCCTGAATCGACTGAAACCTATGGGAATTCAATTGCTGACTTCAGACAAAAGCCAAGAGAGGCCACAGTTGAAGTTCCATGCTGTAATTAAAAAACTAGGGAAAAAAAAAAAAAGGAAATTAAATAGGCTGATTAGGCTTTTGTTAAACAAAGTTTCTCCTAAAAATGCAATCAGTGTTCAGTGCTTGCTGAAATGAATAGGTCTTTCTGTCCCCTCAACATTTTTTAATAAGATGGAGATGACTGTGGAAATGTTCAGCGTTGAAAATTTTTCTTGCCTGTATAAGAAGTCCTCTGTCTTGCCATATTTTCTACGTGCATTAATATTGATATTCCTCTAGGAAGCAGAGCAGGTGCAGAGTCTTAATTTTATATAGTTTTTGATTTTGTTGCCAGTGGGGATAAAGCAGAGGACTGGGAACAGGGAGAGCTAAATTATTCTATGGAAATTCTGACTTTGAAAACTCACTATAACTTCCTAGCCTGCACCAGGCAAGTACAGATAATCCCTTAGAGTCTCACAGCTGTATTTGCGCTTTTACAAATGTGTGCAACTTGGTTTAAAGGCACGAGGAAGAGGATAACCTTCAGGGAAATCATTTCATGTGGTGTACCAAAGTGATGCTCTGCATTCTGTTCTGTGGTTGCACTGGAAGTGGCTCTCTGAGTAAGCCTGTAACCATAAACCAGGAGAACACGAGCTCACCCAGCTGCACCCCTTCCTGAACAGAGGCCCTCCAGGATTTCTTTGTACACGGCTGTGTTGGGCAATACAGACATACCCAGGAGATGAGCACTCCCAGCCCAGCACTCAGGGGTTGCCTAAGAGACCATTTGATGTTGCTTATGGCACAGTAAATGGACAAGTTGAAACAGAAACTGACAGGGAGAGCCCCATAAAGGACTGAAGGAAGAGTGCTTGGGGTGGTTGTCCAGTGAGAGTTTGGGGGCTGCAGCCAGGTACCGTCGTATTTTTCTGCAATTCAGGGAAACAACAAACCTCCCCAGCAGCAGCATGAATGCAAAACTTTGCTATAGAGCAGATGGCAACTGAGGTTGGGCTTGTAGACTAAGCCTCACTGGCTTCTCCTAAGCAGTCAAAAAGTTTGCAGCTATTTATTTTGGGTTTTTTGAGAACTTTCCACCCTGTATTTTTCTAGGTTTATCCTTAAAGATATTAGTTTGTTCACTTTCCTTTGAAGATTCATGTTCTTAAATACATTGTCCCTTCAGTTTCACACCTTCCTGCTATTACTAATTGGGTGGAGTAGGATTTGTAGGAGTAAGGACAGTCTTCCCTTACATTTTTTGCACTCCTTGGGGAAGGCATCATATTGCATAATGGTGCAAACAAAATAATTCAACAAGAACAATACATGTCGAAACTGGAAATGCCGAGTTATTACTTTATATAAACTATTGCAATTATTCCTGTTGAGTTGACAGCAGATCACCTTTTCTTCCTTCCTTGACAGTTATCCAAATGCAACAACAAAATGTTCTGCTTAGGAAGAGCAATGATTTATAATTTAATTTTTCTACTGAAACAGAACATGAATGGTGGGACTTCTCTCCAGCGGTGTCTGTTATTGGGAATTAAAATAAATAGGCCGTTGTGAAGCACTGCTTGTTGAGTCCAGGCTCAGACTGAGAGCTCCCCTGATCTTTCAATAACTTTTATTGTTTTAGTTCATTTATTCATTGAAATATTACACTTCATATGGTTAGGAAAGTCCAGATAAAGTAGTGTGGGAGACCTACATTTCATAGGAAACAGTACTTGGGTTTTAGAGCACACCAATCTTAGATCTCACTTGCAAATTACTGTTTTTCAAATCTAAAGTGCAATAGCCACAGCACAAAAAAAGACTTTTTTGGCATTCCCAAAATGCTGAGCACTCACCTGTCTCTGCCATCTGCATAAGGGTGAGGAGCTCCTGTGGAAGCCACCATCCCACCTGGAACAGGGAGAGGAGCTGCTGTGCTTCACTGCCTGATGACAGCTACAACTTCTGTGAAACCCCAGCTCTGAGGGAGTCTTGTGCTCACAGAAGAGCAGAACAAATAATTGGGGCTTTTTTATGCGTAAACTGGGGGCTTTCTTTAAACTTAAAAATACCTATTAAATACTTTGTTTTGCTTTGAAGATTTTACCCTTTATTAAATACAGATAAAATCTGGAATGCTCATTTTACTCAGATTTTTTTAAAACTTTTTTTGATATCTGATATCAAAAATCAGATATTCTTCATCCAAAATACCTGATGAGTTACTATTAATTCACATGTATCTGACTCAATGTATGAATCAATGTATTCATTGCTCTAATGTTATATTACTTTAGCAAATCAAAATTTTGACAGAAAAGTTGTTCATAATTCTGGGCACTGTGAGGAACCTGCTTTGTGAGCCTTTCTAGCCAGAGCATGCTCCGTACCTTTTCAAAGGATAAAGGATCTTAAAAGGAAGGAAGGAGGCTCTTCCAAGATCCCAGGTGTGGACAGACCCGTTCAGAAGAATGATATAGGGGATTTCCTAAATTTTCAAGGATTTCCCCTTGTTTTTCTTCTTTTAAGGAGCAATGTTGTTCCCTGCTCAGTGAGCTCTATTCCTCAAACACTTTTCTAGGCTGAGTAAGTCCAAGGAAGCACATGAGGCTGGTACTTGGCAGTCCTGTTACTCAGACCACCCATCTGTTGTTAGTGTAACTGCTCCCAGAACACAGAATAACCAGTGGGAGAACACTCTGGACCCTTAGTAGAGGCAGTGAGCCTTTGGCCACTACAGGTTTGTATCGTGACACTGAGAGCTAGCAAGTTTGACCTCATTCAATAATGTGATACTGGTCAAAATGAATTCTTTATGCCCTTTACCTTAATTGAATTCTGAGCCAACAAATCCTGTAGGAGCAGACAAGTGTTTGGAAAGATTTGAATACCCTAGATGTGCCTACGTGAGGTGGTAATAATCCCAATGTTATTTTGACATTTCTTCTCCTATTAAAGAAATAACTGGCATTAAAGATGCTAGTTTTTGAGTTGCTTTTCATTAGGGATTTGCATCTTCACTTTTGTAACCAGGTACTGCTTACAGGACCATTAGTCTTTTGGCCGGAGCAATGATGAATATTTTCCTTAAGTGTGACATGTAATCCAGTAATGTTCCCTCCTTTGAGTTATTTCAGAGGCTTAAATAAATTAGGTGTCTGCCCAGGGTGCCCTGACCTTTGGCCTGTGACATCATTAATCAAAATAGCTTTCAGTTGGTTACAGTGGGACTCGGGCGCCCGTTAACCCCTTGGTGACCGACCCAGCGGTTCCTGCTGGGGGCTCAGTGTTACCTTCAGGCACTGTGAGGCACTTGGGCAGGCGATCCTCTGAGCAGCCCTACACCCGGCAGCGTGGAACTGGAATCCCTGAGCATGGCACTGCTCAGGGCCCACACAGGCTTGTATTGCTTGGGAGTAACCCAGCTGCTCTGTGGAATTATTTTCTGTGAAGCGTAAACAAAGTCAGACCATGAAGTAAAACTCCTGAAAATTTCAGGCAGGCTCTTTTCACCTGTTATAGAGGGCAATAGTTCAGGTTTTCAGAGAGAAATTTTCTCACTCTGAATGTATATATATGTGTGTATGTTAAATATATAATTTAGAATTCAATATGTAGATATAAAACCTGTAAGTGTGTGTTATCTAGTAATGCTTTCTGTAAGTGGGTGGAATATCAAAATTTGATATTCAGACATCTAAACTTTTTTTCACTTCTACACCAGTCAGCATTTTAATTTATTCTCTTGGTGCTTGGACTAAAACCTACACAGAGATGGTAATTTTCTTAACAGACTATTTACTTCTCAAACAATTTTCTTTTTCCTTAATCAGCCCAGCTGTGGTTCGCAACCTGTGCTTCTGGCTGGCTATGAAGATGGATCCGTTGTCCTCTGGAATGTGTCAATGGGAAAAGCATTGAGCCAACTGATTTGCCACCAGGAGCCAGTGATGAGCTTTGACTTTGACTCAGAGAAGGCCAAGGGGATCTCGGGCTCATCTGAAAAGGTGCTTAGCATCTGGAGCCTCAATGAGCAACAGAACCTCCAGGTCAGGATCACTGGCCCTCTAGTGTCATTTATCCCACTTTGCACTAACAGTTTGATAGACTAAAAAAATATTTAGTCATGAAGAGGAGTTGTTACAGATCTCCAGCTAATTAATCACAGACTGGTTAGAATGTCTGTGCTATGTGACTAGACTTAGCAAAAGATGGTGAGGATTTAAAAAAAAGAAAAAACCCCTCTCTCACATGTTTCTGGTTTTACCAAAGTTGCAACAGTCACACAGGCCTAGCATTACTCAAGCCATTGCCTCTGTATCTTCATTTATCACATTGGTAGTATCCAGCTCTCGGAATGTCCTAAACATTATAAATGAGTTATAAAAATGAGAAACAAAGGATTGCTTTTCCAAAGGTTCTGCTTGAATGGCTATAGTGAGCTTTCCACTGTGGGAAAGACAGAAGTATTCCATTAAATACTTCACAAACAGAAAGAGTAGGAGTAGCCCAGCTAGCACCAAAGGACATGAGGTTTAGGCACCCAGCTTCTTTTTGGCACCTACAGGGCCCAGCCAGAGACACAAAATCAGGTAATTGGCTGTCCCAGTTCATGTCTGAGCTGTGAATGGCTGGGTTAGAAGGAGGTCGTGTATCTCCAGCTCAGGCTGTGCTAGGGAATGGTCATAAATGCTGCTTTCATCTCGACAACTTTAGCAAGTGTTCCAACAGTGCCAAGGTGTTAAGTACGGTCTGGAAATGCAGGTGTGGAAATAAAGTGCAAAAGGCTCATGGAAATTAAAATGGCCCATGCACAGCGCCTGTACTGCTGGGTGCTTTAACCTTTTTAAAGTGGCAGTTGTCCCATGAACAATGGAGAGGGCCTGAATCAGCCCCTGTGTGCCCAGGTCATCCTTGGGAAGAGATCTGCTGGATACACCAGTTCACGGGAGGGCAATAATTGCTGCTCCACTTTGCAGCTTTTAAGGTTTTGGTTTTTTTTTAAGTGGTACAGCAAGTTGATGCTGTTTTCTGAATGGTGCTACAGAAAGAAAAGCAAATGCTGGGAGATCCAGTGGTGACTTATCACCTGAGGGACACTGTAAAGGTGTGGAATCTGTGAGGCATCACCACTGCAATGCAGCACCTGCATTTCTGGGGTGGCAGGGTACTAAGTGTGTGTGGTGTAAACACATCCAGTCCTGGTGAAGTTTGGAGGACATGGCACTCACTGAGGAGGCGGCTGACCCTTTATACACAATACAACAAGACATGAAAGAGGCACCCTGCACTCTGAACAAGTAGTGAGGGTGTCTGATACACAGTTGTCATGGTTTGGGTTTGCTGGTTTTTTGGTCCCGTTTGCCCTCCCCTTGCTCAGCCTCCCTCTGCTTGTCTGCAGGACACTTTCCTGAGTTAAGGACACAATCTGCACAGGTGTCCTTAACTCGGGAAAGTGGAAGAAAGGTGAGCAATCCCAGTAAGAAACTTGGTATTGAGACTCGTTCTCTAAGGTCAACGTAACAGAAATCTGGCATCGTGACAAGCTTCTTAAATTTTCAGATACTCTGGTGATGGAGAGAGAGTTGTTCTTTTATATTAATTATAGCAAAACTTTTTTCTTAAAGAAAATTATGTTCTTTACAGCACATTTCACTTATGAGTTAATTGTATGTAGGGTACAGGTACAGCTCGCAGGAGAAACACCTGAAATATTCCAAGTATTGTTTTTCTCAAAGTATTCCCATTCCCAGGGGATGTAAGATTAGCTACACCTCAGCACCTCACACTGAGAGATAGAAGGTTGCCTCAGAAGAAATTTAAATGCCACGTATTATAAGCTACAAGCAATGTTCCTGTGCTTCATGGGAGCATGAATACCCTAAAAAATGCATCTTTCATACAAGCACTAGAGATTGTCAAGGACATAGATTAAGTTTTTTTCCACTATTGCATTAATAATATAAACCAGATGGGGATTTTTTTCCCTGACATTCCAGGTACCTGAGGTAATGGTAGACGTTGGAAAGCCACTCAGTGGCACATTATTTTTATTCTAAAAGGTTTTAATAAGTAACCGTGGTGCACAGCTATCTGCCGTTGGAGAGGGAATGATGCAATGATGGTACTGCAGCTCTGTTTTAAGTGGCAGTGTTCCAGTGTGTCAATGAACAGATGATGAAGGTAACTGCAGAGTTTATTGCTATGAGGAAAGTTTGTATTGTCTTCTACAGGGAAGTTGCTGAAATCATCACTGTCAGCAAATGATAGGATTGGTTATGAGCCTTCTGATTTGGATGAGATAGTGTAATTATGTGATGATGTTTGTGATAGAATGTAGGAGGTAAACAGCTTCTGCAGGTAAATAAACAAAGCAGAACTAAGAAATCTGCTAACCACAGAAGCTTCTTTTTATATGACAAGAGAAAGCAGTAAGCAGTAATGTAAGTTTTGTCGGTTCACTTGCTGAGGCTTTTCCCCCAAATGCTGAAGCTTAGTCTGCTGCTATTTTGGTTATTTTCCTATTAAGCAGAGGGCTTAAAGATGTGCTTTGGGTGTAGATGCAAGTGTCCTTGGTTGTGACTGGCTGAAAGCAGCTCACCTGTTTTTACTTCTTTGTTTTCTTAATTGCAAGCTGGTTTTCTGGTTAGGAAATTATGTTGGTATTTGACTGCTGTAGTTAGTGACTTACTGTAAGTGAGTCCTGATATGGCACAAATCCTGGCAGTAGGATTACACCAGGCTGCATATACCTTGAGCAAGTTTTCTCCTTTGTGTTGCTTTTCTCTCTCACTCTTGTATTTGCAGATCATGCACAAATGCCCACTGTTCCCTCATGTTCCATAGCCAACAGGCATCACCATTACAGGCTTCCTTTTCAAGCTGCAGCTTGCTGAGAACATGCCATTTCTCCAGTCGCCCTGATTGTGCTGTATGGATCTTGCTCACATAATTGACATTAATGATGAGAGCACCACGCCCAGGATTGGTTATGGCCATTAGCTAATAATCTCAGTTACAGAGTAAGACCCATTATACATTTGCCCGGCTGGTGATGTAAAGAACAAATCCTTTCCTTGCCAGGACATTTACACCAACAAAAATTCCACTGAGGCCATGCTGCCTACCCTGGGGAGTTTGGAGCACACATACTAACAAAAAGCACAGGTTTTACAGTAGCAGCCCCACCAACAGGCCCCCATACAGCCTGCTATTTCTCATTAGGCTTGAGCAAAACTTGCTGTTCTCTGTTCTAAATTCGGTGTAGGCACATTCTGCAGGTGGTCTTTGAAAAAGAAATGTATAGAGCATGTAAGAAGCATGTCAAGTTTCATTCAACCTTTTGTCTTCCTGAACTGCACAGCTCTTGCTGTTTGGGTAGGTAGCTAGGCAGTTCTTATATACTTGAAAAATTGATGGCTTTACGCCTGTAAGGTTCCAAGATGTGTTCAGCTGCATCTGAAAGCAACCTTGACCAACATTTCTGGAGTTTTCTACACCCAGTATAAAGGTTAAAATTACCTGCAAGAATATGTCTGTATAACCCTGTCCTGGCGATGCATCATGGAATGTCATTCAAGGAGAAAAGCCTCTCAGCTGTGAGGTGCTTGTCAATCTCTTCCTGCCTCAGACAAACAGTAAACACCACATAGTGAATTAAAACAGGCACTGGATGATATTAAGCTTTGGTACAGGATAGCTAGAGACTCAGCCTTAAGGAGACAGTGGCATTAATGTGTCATTTCCAATGGTACTTATATAACAGCAGTTCAGGACCAGCTTTATAAGCCAGAGGTGTTTTCCCCATTGTGACAGAAACAGAGCTGTTCCAACACACACACACACACACACACACTTGTGTGCGTATTCTGCACGTGTTTCAGAGGCAGATTGCTTACTCAGACAAGTTGCTTGAGGTGAGAACATCAAAGGTGTTTTACCTTGAGCTTTGTGCTTCAAGATAAGCTTGTGGTCAGTGAAGCAAAAACTTTTCTTTCCAGAGGCTAAGTCCTGTGCAACCCCAAATGCCTCCCAATTGGATTGTGCCTCTCTGAAACCTGTGCCCCAGTAGTCTCCAAACAGTAACAAGAGGCTTCCAAGACTGAAATCAATAACTTGGCCATAATCCCCTCCTTGGGTTTGGTGTAAATAGGAGTCTCTTGGGAAGGAGTACTAGAAAGACAGATTTCCTGACATGTAACCCAATTCCTGGAAGCATTCCTTTCTCAAGACTAAGGTAAAGACTATGACAGCTTATTGGGGGTTTTGTGAGGGCCCTCAGTAGTAGAAGTAAGTAGCAGGTAGTTTAAACATCAGCTCAGAAGGGTCTCAGCCTGGGAATGTTGCAGAAGCAAAGAAAATATATGGCCTTAGCTCTGAATGTTGCAGCTCAGGCAAGAATAGCTGGAAGGAAAAGGCAAAGCTGTGCTCAAAACCTTTAAATGCAAAATAAACTAAAAGCATATAAGAACTGGGTTTATTTTGTGAAAATTGCTCTGGAGATGGGAGGCTCAAGTTAAGATGTTTTTCTGCCTCTGTCTACCGTTATTCTCACCAAGCACCATCCACCCCATGGTGAAAAGCTCCACGCTCCCTGGGTGACACTGGTGTGTTGGGTGGGCACAACACCTGATAAAGTACCAAAAGATTCCTTTTTCTTCTGTTTTGAACAACTAGAGCTCATTTGTAACTTTTTCACAAAGGTTTACAAAACACACGAACTTGTCAACGCCGGCATATCTGATATCACCATCCGTCCAGACAAGAAGATTTTGGCAACAGCAGGGTGGGATCATCGCATCAGGATCTTTGGCTGGAAAAAGCTGAAGCCCTTAGCAGTGCTGGACTATCACACAGCGAGCGTCCACTGCGTGTCCTTCTCAGATCACAGCGACCCCCGGGACAGACTGCTGGCAGCTGGCTCCAAAGATCAGCGCATCAGTGTCTGGTCCATTTATGCTCAGACGTGACACATCCTGCAGTGCCATGGACTAGCAGAACAGGACTGGGGAACCCATTCCTGGCACTGTAATCCAAACGTGCATGTGGGGAAGTGGTACAATCTGTCTCCAGGCTGAAGTGAGAATCCTAGATTAATTCTTATGCTGGTTGTTTAGGCTATAAGTTTTGTCCTCCATAGAGGAAAGTGGATTTCTTAAATTCATAACAAGCAGAACAAGGCCAGTCGCAAAGACCAAAGTTGCTTTGGGTTCTGCTACAGGTTCTGCAACACCTTTCCTTTGGCAGGTTGCTGACATAACTTGTGCCAATATCTTTTGTAAAAAAGGACTGGAATCCCTCAAACTGCAGTGGGGGCAGAGAATGTCTGTTTGTAAGTCATTTATGTATCCAAGAATCTGAATCAGTGTAAAACATCACTCTTTCTTGAAAATTTATACCCATTAAACCACCTCCAGTGGTTTCTCATTGTCAGTTACTTTTTCTTCCCCGTAACTGAAAGGCTATCAGAACACCCTTGATTTGTTCACACTTCTGTCAGTTTCTAACTTAAACCAACAGCCAGGAATGTGACTAGGGATGCCCTTCGGCATTTATGAATTTCATTATGTCTCCTGTCACCTCAAGCCTCTCAATTAATCACAAGAAAGAAAGGGTAAAAAATCTTCCCCAGCATTGCACTGCAAAGCTATGTAAAGCCTTTTACAGAGCCAGTGCTAAATCCTTTCCATAGACTGATGAGCTGAAGGATTTAAACCCGGCAATCCAATTAGCGCCCTTCTCCTTGGAGAGTCAGGGCTAAGTTTCAGCGTGGCAGGGCTGGGATTCAGCTACACAACTCCCACTGACGTTTAGGGGAATCGCATGGGTAAATCCTTATCCACACAGTGTGAATGGTTCCATTAGCTTGTCATCTCTACAGTCATGGAAGCTGAAATTCATTCATGAAAGCTTTTTTGTTTGACTCACGAAACAGCATTTGCGTTCTTCTACAGCGTATTAGACACACAGCAGTGTGCTGAGAGCCGGGGTACTGCTGGATTCAGTCACAAAGCTGCAGTGACAACTGTGTCCAGGCTGTGCACTGTTGATACTTTATTGGAAATAATTGTTTCTGCTCTGTAGAGAGGTGGAAATCAAAGAAAAAGTGACCAAAAGTGAACAGCAACATCAAGGACTTTAGAAATTATTTCAGGAAAAACACACATGCAAATTAAGGTCTGGGTCTGTTATCCAGCTGTGCCTTGCTGGACTGAAAGCCTTAAACACCCAGCATGATGTTCTTTATGTTAAAACACAGAACCAGAATACTGTTGCCAGACTTTTCTAAATAAAACGTGGCCTTACACATTTTAGAGTGTGGTGACACTTTAAATAATGCATTTCTTTGATTATTTCTTTACTGTTCAGTAGCTGCATGGAGGATCACATTGCGGTTGAAAGTTAAAGCCTAATTTTGAGTGATCTCGAGTCAAGGGGAGGTGATGGTGTACATTACATCTACCAGACAGAGTTGCACATCTCCACCCATCATCCACCTCCCACACAGAAGAGGAGCTGCCCCACTGTACAAGCAGCTCCAGCCTCAGCCCTGTGGAATGAGATGCAGTCACTCTCCACATAAACCTGCTGCTGCAAGAAACCTTCCCATGTGTTCTTTTTCCCCTTTCTCAAAGTAGGTCAGAATTGACACAAATAAACAGTGAAATCAATAAATGGAGAAAATGTTGTTGCACGTGGTCTGGGGGCTTGTCCTAGGGAGTTTGCACAGAGATTTCCTTTTGCCTGTGCTGTCTGCTGTAACGCCACACGTGTGGTCCAGAGGGTGCCAGCACTCCTCCTCCATGGCAGCAAACAGCAGCCTGCACTGTTGGGCAGTTTCCACAGAACTGAGCTGCTCATCCAACAGGAAGAGAAATCCAGGGCTCACCCATCTTGGGCAAATGGTTAGTATAAGAAACAATTTTTGTTGCAAATACTCTGGCATTGGCACAGTGGCATCCCTCTGGAAAGAAGAATTAATACCCCATGCCTTACTAAGAGCATTATTAGATCAGAGCCTGAAAGTTAGGAATTCTTGAGTATATTTTCTCTGAAAATTGCCATTTACTGTCAACATCTGTGTCTAAGGTAATTAGGGAGATTCAAGGGATGTTTAGATTTATGAATGGGTCATTTGGAAAACACTCTAAAGATTACTGGGTGCTTACATCTCACTTACTGCCTCTTGCTGGGAGTTAAATATTTATGTTTGTCTGATTAGGTAGTTTTAAAAGCAGACTTAGTCATGCAAATACAAGAAGAAGATGAGGACATGAACTGCATCTCAGACACACAGGTGAGAGTTTCATCAGCTTCAGGAGGAAGGACACAGGTTGCAGGGCTGCTTGCAGGAAAAGACACATCCTTTACTTCCCATTACAAAGCATTATCCATGCCATACTTTTTCACAATACAATTAATTCATTAACACTTTAAATCACTACTAATTTTATTTAAGAGCCTAGTAAACAGATTTTTTTCTTTCACAATATAGATTCCTTGGAATGAGTAACCAGACTGCACTAGTTTGATTTAGAGTTGAGCCTGAATGCCATAGTCTTATTGTGAATTACAGTCTTCTAACTATTTGCCCAAGGAACTAACCTGGACTTCCCCAAAGAAGAATTGTTTCCAACAGGAAAGACAGTCTGTATTAGCAAAAGCTGTAAAACACAATTGTCTGATTGTAACTATAACTGTAAAATACAGATGTCTGATTGCATCTAATAATTTGACATTTTTCTAATTAAAAAAAAAAATTACAATTGTGCCATGAGCATGGTTGTCACTCAGGATTTCCACTGACTTGCTAGCAGAAGGTTGTGAGCAAAGAGCCACCTTAAGGTGCTGGAGTTGGCTCTGAAATCTCACCTGCCAGAAAGGAACAGGGCTAGCCTGTACCTGGCCTAGAGGATTCAGGAGTGAAGGTGATGACAGCTAAATTATTACAAAAGGCTTCCTCCCAAGAATCCCCGTCTTTGGCACCATGAGAGGGAAGAAAGCAACTGGCATTCGTAAAGTAATAGAAATAAATCCCAAACACCAGCATTTGTGCAGCAATTACATGGAATATTTATCACCACTGGAATGAATGGTGATCTCTGACCCTCAAACACTATTTGCAAATGAATCCATTAGTTACAACTCCTTTCTCTTATCAGTACATGAGCCATAAAGCACTGCAGTCCTTAGTGTAGATGAGTGAGGCAAGAGGAGCTTGTGTTTGTAGTAATGAGTGAAAAAGGAAGTACGCTGGGGGCATGCAATGAGATAGTTGTTACATTCGGTCCTTTAGAATGCAATTGCTACAGCAAGCCAAAAAATTACTCTGCAGCTTGACTTGGACTGTTGTAAAGGTTTGAGTTCAAAAGAGCAGATTTTTGTAGTTAAGCCATTACTGGCTTCTGGATTGCTTTTGTTTTTAGCATATTTAAGATGCATCAACAACGCCAACTTGCAAATTAATAAATCTTTCCTTTAATTCAGTCTGCCAAGAACAAAGATAGAACACTGACTACTGCAGGAGCCATGTTAGTGATGTAAACCAAAGGACTGGGGATTAAACAAGGATTACTGAGTACTAAATCAATGTGTTTCCTTTTCTGGCTGTGTGTCTGTGGTGTGGAAGTGTGGATCATTACATAAAACATGGCACATGACTGGATTAATACTAGACAATGTTACAGCAGTGCTGAGACACAAAGTTTGACGTTTAAGCTACCAGGAAAGTGACAGCCATGACTAAGGAGAAAGGCAGGGGGGAATGAGTAATATTCTGAAATTCCAGCCTGGGTCCCCCTGCTATAGCTTTTCCAAGTAAACTTGGCTGTGTTTGTCTATGTCCTACTCTTCTGGGGCATGCTGGAGGTTTCTTTTATAATGTGAAGGAAGCTATCCAGAATTTAGATCATACTGGGTGGGGGAGTTGGCAATCCATGCAAGGATGTCACAGTATGAAATTAAATGAAAATACAATCTCTTAGTTGGGAAAGTTTTGCTCACCTGATTAGGGATCTGAACTACAGCTGTACATCCTATCAGCAGTGCTGTGTACTGCTTTATTCTGACCTCAGAGGAATTTGATTTGCAGTTTGGTTTGTAAGAGGAGGAGAAAGAGGAAGGGAGGGGGTAAATCAAAACAAAGGAGCAACTTGTCCCTCTGAGGTGATAGGAAGACTGTGGAAGGGATGAAGGGCTTTGGAGCAAACCACCAACAGTGGCCACATTCTCCATGGGAGAGGGACACGGATGGCAGGAAGAGTACCAGGTGGAAGCATACAGTGATAGGTCTGGCCTCTAAAACTTACACACCAACTTATTTTTGTCTCAGACATATTAGCTTTTACTTCCCCAGCATCCTTTTTTGAAGGTGTCAGTACACTAGGAAATCCTGTAGACCACAATCTACACCTCTAAATAAGCCTGTGTTCACCCAGAGGAGAGTGTATTTATTTCTGTGCTCTGAAGAGTCATAAAACCAGAAGCTGCAGTGCCACAGGGGATAGAAGAACCATCCTGGAGTATTAACTATCTATTCACAGGAGAGTGACATGGCAGTGAAAAAAACATTAATTCTAATAATTCTCTGTTACAATTTGAACTTTTAATTATTAAAAAAATAAAAGGGAATTTAAAAAGCTGTTAAATTTACTTGAGATTACAGCTAGATGCTGTTTCCTTCTAGTTTTTATTCTCAGTATACATAAACTAGAGCAGCAAAAAAACATAGAAATCCTCAGATACTTTCTGGACAGCAATGACCTCTCTTTCCTACCAGTGGCAGGATTGACTGAGCCTGATTATATCCAGATCAGGAAATCTAGCAAGGATGTTCAAATGCTGAGCCATTATCCTGCTCCACAGCTCTGGCATCTCACACATGCAAAAGTACATTTCCAGGCCCCCATGGCACTGCTTGCTATAAACGTGTTCTGATACAGGTAAGAAGGCAGTGGGTGCACTGGACCTATGTAATAACTTTTAACACGACAGAGAATGTGGCTGTGGCATTTGCCCTGATGGTAATTTTAAAAACTGCTGACACAAAATCTCAGTGATTCATGGATGCATTGTTTATGTTCATGGAAAAGCATCTAGGCTGCTCTTAACACTTAGAGTAAGTATTGTCTGTTCACATTTTTTTGCTTCTTATTTTGATGGTATGCAGACTTGGCATCCTGCTAAATAGAGACATTGAGTCTTTATAGTTTTATCTCTTGAACCCATCTGGTTTGAAGCAGTTGACAACAAGCAGGAAAGGGAATAGAATGAAAGACTCACTTCATGTTTGCTGAAATAAAAGAAATGTGCAAGGCAGTGCTCAAATAGAAGCAGCCTGGGAGAAGGGCCACCTCTCCCCCCCCC
>VXBU01007090.1:410370-425598 GCA_013400315.1 Bombycilla garrulus
TGCAGCCCCTCCACTCTCCTGCTGACTCTTGCTGCCCACGGCTGGAGCTCACAGCTCAGACAGTGCAGCTCACAGCTGCAGCGTGGCAGCCAGGCTGGAGCACCAAGAGAAGGGGAACCATTGCCCCCTGAAGCAAGGAACAATGGGAGCATGAAGCAAGTGGAGTAAAACACAAATGCCGAGCCCCTGCCCACCATCCAGGCTAAAAACAGTGACAAAAGCAATAGTGCTAACACCTCACACTAAGTGCTTCTGTAAGTTTGACATGGCTTTTATTTCGTTTTTCACTTCTTTGCAATTTAAAGCCCAAGGACACCCGTGTCAGTCCCTGGGCACCAGTACCAGGGCAGGTACCGAGCACAGCAGTGGCACCCGAGGTGTCCTGCCCTGCCCACTGCAGCAGCCACTGGTTGCCAGAAAGAGCATCAGGGAGGAGCAGGACAGTGCAGGAAAACATTCCCTTTCCTTTTCCATCTGCCAGAGACCACTCAGAGCTGTTCAGAGAGGGGCAGAAGCCAGGCTGGAGTGGATGTTTTAGGGCACTTGCTCTCAGTGCCCCTCTCACAGAGGAGAGGGCAGGGGAGGGGAGGCTGGCCTTTGGCAGTTCCGGGTGTGCTGGGAGCAGGAGATGGAGGCTGCTCTACAGCCTGGCAGGATGTCCCAACACAGAGCAGCGAGCCTGAAAAATGTGTAGGGCCTCTTCTATCTATGCTGCTCCATCTCCTTATAGAATTAGGTCCTAAATGTGACTTTTCTGGCTCTTGTTCTTAATCACTTTGTTACTAGTTCAAATTTATAATTTTAACTTAAATTAGAAGTGAGTGATTTATTGTAATTATTTTGTATAGGCTGTTCTTAATAAACTTTTTTTTTTTTTTAATCTGGAAAAACATTTAATTTCCCATATGGAAAGAACACATTTATCATACTTTACTTGGATATACTTGGCCAACTATTGCACATATATGCAAAACATATGTGACAAATTCAAGGCTGAATTTCATAAAACAGAAATGCTGTGAAATGTGATATAATAAATATATTACACAGACATATGTGGCCAATTTATAAAACTATGGTATCTTTGGTAAATTTATAATAGGTCATTTCTATTAATGGGGAGAATGAGTGTGTTTTTTCTGGCATATGCGACACACATAATACTTTACACAGCCCTCCTGAAGGACAGTGGGCCTTTGGAGAGCAGACCTGCACATGTACATACATTGTGTGTAAAACCAGCTCTTCCTTTTTGCATTGATTGTGTGTGCAACACACTGGGCAGGAAAAAAAAAAGTATGAAATACTATTCTTTGAAATTTGCAAACCTCTGATACACTATCTAGATTCCCACCGACAATGGGTGTCTCACTGTAACAGCACATTTTATATGCACGTGCTGAGCTCATGATAATGGCAATAACAGAAATCTTTGGGCACCACTCACTTTCACCTAGTTTTGTCAAACACCTGTGTTAATTATATATCTTAGCAAGCAAATGAATTAGAATGATTAAATGAAGAACAAAATGCCTATGTTTAGAAAAACGTTGCATCCATATGCACAGAGTGCATTCTAAATAACACCAGCTTAAAGCAGCGGCTGAGCCATTGCCGGCTGAATATCCTCAAACTGTAACTCAGGAGACTGCCCCTTCTTATTTATGCCAGAGTGTTTCAAAGACCAGATCTTTCCTTTAACTCGCTATTCTATATTTTCCTCTCATCGCGTATTTCCCAGCTCCGGAAGATGAAGCCCTTCTCGTTTTCCGTGCGTGCCGAATCCACCGCGTGCCATGCCCGGCTCTTCCCTCTGGAGGGAGCCGGCTCTTCAGGCAGGGTCGGCCGGGCTGTGTGCAGCATCCTTGTCCTCTTCCTCCTCCTCTGCCGCGGCCGCGGGGCAGCGATACTTGCGGGGACCCCCCGAGGTGACCCCCGGGATACGCTGGGGGTGTCCCTGCTCACACCGGCAGCTCCACACAAAGGGCGGGCCAGGCCAAAGCACCCGCGGGCTCAACGCGCTGCAGCAAAGCCACACTTGGTTTCAACCGATGAGGAAACCGAACGACAGAAGGCAAAGCACAAAGGACCAACACATGTATGTGCGCACACGCTCTTCTCTTCTCCCACCTTCCAGCCCAGCCGTGTTCAACAGGTTCAGCTTTTTGAGCTCTTTGGGTGATATGCTGGAACCTGCTTTGCAGGTACTGCTGCGTTTGCTTTTCCAGCCTTCTCCAGGCAGCAGGGGCTCAGCTTCTGCCCCCCCAGCCCTAACCTGTGGGTGCCTGACTTGTTTCCAGCAGCTACAGGGATCCCTTTACACAGGCAGAACCTCACACTGCACGAGCGAACCTGCTTTTCTTATTCCGTACAGACCGAGGTACAGCTGCCCCTTGGTGAGGGATCAGAAGCACAGGCTGAAATCCACTTGCTGGAGAGGAGGAGTGCTTGGCAGGAAAGGCCAGTGCCCCAGCTGAGGTGGCCCTGAGCCATGTAGCCCCACTAGCCATGGCTCCTTATGGACTAGAACCCTTAGCTCAAGGGACACCCACTGTCTCCCAGCAGCCTGCTTCCTGCACAACACCTCTCCAGAGCTGCTACAGTCCTTGGGTCATTCTCCACCCCACTGTTACACACACTGTAGCAGGAAGCCAAAGCAGCTGCTCTCCTGGCCATGGCCGTGTGTACATGTGCTTGAGACTGACTGAAGAGATGGCAGCACCCCAGGATGCTGAGAGGCAGCTGCTGGGGACTACCTGCACACTGCTAGCCAGAGAGCTAAAGGGCCTCCCTGAAGAGAGGGAAAGACTAAAGAGAACATTTATGAAATGTGTAAAGAGTGTGCATGAACACCACAAACACACAAGAGTCCAATCTCCATGCTCTTGTCCTACATTAAATTCAGTCAATTCCACTAGCAAGGAAAGAATAAAATCAACTGCAAAAAGCCGTTTCTGAAAACTGGAGCTATCCTCAGTGTTTGGGTTAAGTGATTAAGCAAGGCCACCCTCGTTCCACCTGTGTGGGCCTAATCCTGGATTTATCCACTGAGCTAAGTAATGTGGTTTTCAGACCTCAGAAGCAATCACTGAACTCAGCCTGTACCTCTAGGAAATAGAACTAGATGGCTAATTTATTCTCTAGCTCTATTTGGGAGGGACAAAGGATGCTTGTAACCTGTACACTTGGGCCTGTTTTACAGCAGCTTTTAAATAGACTTTGTGTGACTGGAGGTGACCAGAAGTGGAAGTATTGCCTGGAAATGCAGCTGCCTTCTTCCCTAGCATGTGCCATGGACCTTGGTGAGAGCACGGGCTGGGTGAAATGTAACCAGACATGTAATCAAATCATACAAAGTCATTTGTCAAATGAATCTACAATACACAGATGATGCATGGCCTATACAAGATATATCCTGACTAACAGGCTGACAGGCAATATGACATTAAAGTGTTACATATTTTCTGTGATTTTCAAAAGGCTTCTACTAGTCAACCTGCAGCATTAGGATTTTATTATTTGGAGTGGATTATTTGTTGTGATAGAAAAATAACCCTTTTTGCTTTCCATATCTGTAACACTTCCATCCAGTGAGACACACATTGTTATGGAAGGAAGAACACCAGTCAAAGCCCTGAGGAATCTTAATTGAAGGATTAAAACACAACATGACCTGGACTGCTAATATGCTTCAGTGTGAACATTTCAAAACACCTTGCATGCTGATGCATGGTTAGAAATACCATTTTCATGGTTCAGACTGCAGCCTTGACACAGCTGCATGGTCTCCTTCCCATTCAGCCTTAGGACCTCTGCAGTGGTTCTTTAGCACAGAACACAGACTTGTGATCCTGAGGGCCCACTGCCCACAGCCATAACTTGAAGTTCTGTGATTTTCTCTTCTAACAGATATAAAATTGAAATTCCTACAGTCAAGGCAAGGACCTTGAGCCACTTTCATTAAGGGCACAGTTTAGTCCAGGCATCTTGGGTCATTGTATGTGTGCCTAAAGAGAACAGGTGTTTACCAAAACAAACAGATCTGTTTTCGCCTGGAACCCCACCCCTGCAAACTGTGTGCTGTGATAGATCACCAAAACCATGGGCAACCAGGGACAGAAGGGAAGGAGCAATCACCTGTGGGGAGCCACTGTTTGCTCAGAGCATGAACCCTCCTTATTTAAATAACCTCATTTTGTAAGGGAGGCTTCGACTTCAGGGCAGACAAAGTGACAAATATACACGAATAATCAAACAAGAAATGAAGGAAAGAAAGAAGAGGAAAAATATTTATAAATGTCACTGTCCAATGTCTTTTCAATTTAAATGAAATAAGATTATCTACATATATCTACAAATATCTACATGTATCTACACTTTGCAGATATGATTCTTTGGTTGTCTTCACTTTTTTTCCTACACTGCAACTATCGAGGAAAAAAAAGGGTTTGTATAATCTTTGAAGGAAATAATAAATATAACAACTTCATTAAACGTTTGACCAAAGCTTTGGCACTAATCAGTTTACAGATAACAAATCATACTGAAAACTCTGAAATAACAGCGGCAAAGCAATAGCAAGAGAGCACAACCGAGAGCCATTTCCCACTGACTAATAATAAGCACAGGGCTATTTTACATCAACCTTTCTGAGAACATTAATTATGGTTTAGTCAGACACTAAGAATCTCAAAATTCACTGCAAATGTCAAATAAAATACATATTTCTTGCACAAATCTTTTTTTATGGATCCAGATATATTTTTAACAGAAAAAAATTACATAAAATATTCATGGTAGCCTGTATCCCTTCTTAAACCTTTCAAAAAAGGTTTTGGAAGCTCAAAGCCCACTGCCAGAGACAAAATAAACATTGCTATTAACACTGCCACCTGCACAAGGGAAAGAACATGTTTTAAAGAGCTTATAATGGAAATGCACAAACATGGATGAATAGATGACTTTAAAAGAAATAACCCCTATCTTTTAATGGCGTCATGTGGAAGAATCAGAAAAGTGTTCATAATACTGTATACCAACACAGCTGAGGAGCTGCTCAATACCTTCTCTGAACACAAAGGGACTGCCTTTGGTGAGCATCTGACAAAAACACAAGCCAACTATTCAAAACACATCACCGGAGAACTGTGATGAACAGGGCCATCTTTTTAACAGTAAGGAACGACTACTGAATTAAGATATTAAAGGAAAAAGAGAAAGTACTTACCAGCATTAAGAGGGAAGATGCAGCAAGCAGGTAATGCAGTATAGGTGCTTTAGGACTACTGCAGTTTGGGTCACACAAATTTAAGGGGTGAGCCAGTCTGAGAAAAAAACCCCTGAAGTCCCTTTAAAAGGCACCTCCACATAAGAGTATTCAAGAACTCGGGAAGGGATGCAGGAAGGCAGGACTGTGTGAGGCTGCCTGGGAAGCAGGTGGGAAACACACAGCCTGAACTCTGCAGATATCCCCCCACCCCTAGGCTGGTTTTAAAACCTTTGCAGGTATTGCTGGGAAAACAAGATGTAAACACAGCTGCATGTGTCTGTGCTCTTGGCCGTAGGCCCTTCTCAACAGCTCCAGAAAATGCTGCTGTGGTTAAGGCATCCCAGTGAACCCCCAAACTTACGAGTGGGTCAGGGCCACAGGAGAAGTGGGAAATTTGTTCTGGCAGTGAGGATTCAAAGCGCTCCCTTAAACTAAACTCTTCTTCCCCAAGAATCTCCTCAAAGAACCACCTGAGCCACCTGTGAACCAGCCCTCGGTGTGCCCCGGGTTGGGAGAGACCGACACCGACAAGTGCAGGACGACACACGGCTCCCAGCCGGCCCCACAGCCCCTGCTCGGTGCTCACGTACAGGCCCCGTGGGCAGCAAACACCCGCGGGCCCCGCCAACACCGGCGGAAACACCAAACCTCCATCAGAAGACGTGGCAGGCGAGTAAGAGGGGACAAGTCACTTCATCACCGCCGCCTCCCCGTCCTCCCACCGCATCCCAGCCGCCCGACGGTCTTCGGTGCCCGGCACGAACGGAGGCGCGGGGGAACAGGGAAGATAAGGACATATGGCTTCATTTATCAAAGTGCAGCCGCGGGTCACACCGCGATGGAGCTCCCGGCACCGCCGCCCTCACAGCCCCCACAGGGCGGGGCGCGGGGCGGGGCCCGGCTGCCGGCGATTGGGCTGTCCGGCTGTCGATCAGGTCAAGCTGGCCAATCAGCTCGCTCGCAAGGCGGGAGGTGAGGAGAAGGCGGGAAGGGGGAGGGCGGTGTCTCTCGTGCCGCCGGTGCCCGTTACCGGGGCCCGTAGTCGTAGCCGGCGGGCGCTCCGGCCGGCGAGTACATGTTGGCGGCCGCCGCTGCCGCGGCCGCGGCGTTCATGTGGTGGTGGTGATGGTGGTGGTAGCTGTGCCCGCGGATGCTGGGGAGGGGGTAGGGTGCGGGTCGGCTCTTCGCCCCCAGGTAGTGGTCGTAAGCGGCGGCCGCCGGCGGGTACTTGTAGGGNCCAGCGGCACCAGCCCGCCGCCTCCGCCCGGCAGCGCGGGGCTGAGCACGCGGGACATGAGCTGCTGGTGCGCGGCCTCGGCCTGGTGCAGCGCCGTCCCGCCCGCCTCCCGCTCGAACTCCCGCCGGCTCTCGGCAGCATCTGCGGGGGCAAGAGCGTCAGTGCGGCCGCGGGACGCGCATCCGCGCACACGGGAAAGAGGAGCGCGGAGGGAAGAGCGGGGCCGCGAGCGGGGCGTGCAACAGCGGCATGCGGCAGGAACGGGGCTGGCGGGACGGGACCTTCTGACTGCGATAAATGGAGTTGAGTTGACTGACAAGCCGGTACACGCCTGACATTTTTGCAATTGTGTAACGCTAAACAAATACAGACTTCCCTTTATTTTGCAGGCCCGGAGTGCGTTGGAAAAAAGGCCTTTGGTTGTCTTTGCAGTTGTTTGCTCTGGGTAATGGAAAAGCAGTCAATGGGCAGAGGTGCTGTTCGACCTGACTGCAGCTCCTGAATGGAGTGGGTCGGCCCTAAGCGCGCTGCCGAGGCGCGTTAAAAGGGCAATGCGAGAAGGAACCTGTGGCCAGCACTGCATCTCTGCCTGAAAAGCTGAGTTTGTTGCCAGAAAATCGAAAATAGGACTCTAAAGGCACAGGGCAGTGTTTTTTACAGCAGCAAATTTTCTTAAGCATGTAGCAACCAGTATATGTTGTAGTCCAAGGAAAAAATTGATTAGGCCATGAAGGTGAGTATTTTTCTTTAAAAAAATAAGTGGCAGTACAAAGCTCATTAGCAATGGGGCTGTGCACCAGCCTGGTGAGCAAGACTGGCCGCAAGCATGCATGCACGGGCTGTGCAGGCCAACAGGGCCTGAGTGATGGGCTGGCCTGGCCACTGGGGGCTCTCACCTTTCTCTGTCCCATTCTGGTGGGCTGGGGAAGAGACTGGATTCCGGGATCTGGCAAAAGCGCTCATGAGAGGAAGAGCCCCTGGCCTGTGGTTCCTGGGCCTGGAAGAGGAAGGGGAGAAGTGATAACAGAACTGATGGTCCAACAGAATGAGCAACTGGAGTATTGTGTCTGTAAGCTGAGTGGGCAAACGGAGCCCAACACAGTGTCCCCCTCCACGCAAGCCTTGTGCAAATGTAAGCTGGGCAGATGCATGTGAACTAGGATGAGTGGGGTATTGCTGTAATCAATAAAGGCATAGCCTTACCAGTCCTCAGGGTCGCAGTCTCTGAATCCCTTGGCAAAAGGGTTGCTTGCAATCTTCAACTGCGTGATCTGTAAGGACAAGTGGCAGAATGTCTCAAAGCAGCACCCAGGGCTCCCTGGCCAAACAGTGAGCGTGTCCCTGAGCAGGCTCTGGGGCTCGGCAGTGCTTGGTGTAACAGAGAGGGTCCAGGTGGCTGGTGGAGCTGGGGCGTTCTCTGCCACAGAGCACACACATGTCCTTTCCCTCTGTTAGAAAATGCGGCTAATACGCTACCTAATATGAGTTCAAGGTGAAGGGAGAGGCAGTCTGAGTCGGCTGCAAAAGCTGAGTAAATGCACTTTTAAGAAAATGCCACATTATATGGGTCACCACTGGAGCAGTTAAGACAAATCACTGGATAAATCATACTTATGTATTTATTTAATTCACCAGGGAGAAGGCAGGACATTTTCTATATTTAAGCAAATCCATGGATAAAGTATGTGATTGTGAGTTTCCGGAATGGGTTGAAAAACAAACTTTAAGCCCCTCAGTGACAGTTCCAGCCTTAGAGGTCAAACTGATAGAAAGCAGGAGAGAAAGAGCAGCTGTCCGGAGCCATCAGGCAAATGCCAGCCGGGGAGGGACTCCAGAGCCCCTTAAAGGCACAGCCTTTCTCTGGCCTCGCCGCCTCCACCGGGGCGAGGTGCTGCCCGACCGCAGCATCCCGGAGAGACCTTAGGTCAATTTGCTCAGAGCCGCTGCAAAGAGTGACACTGCCGCCGGCTGCTCGGGGGCAGCCCCGGGAAACAGCCCCGGGAAACAGCCCCGGCCTGGGCGGCATCGTTGCGGAGCGAGGCGGTTCAGAGGAGCGCCGAAAAGCCCCCCCTATGAAATCGTATTTCCACTCGCTGCTGGGATTCCTGTTCTTTACATTACACTGATGCGATTTAAGGGAGCAATTGGATTAACTGCTGCCCAGAGATCCGCAACAGATTGGGGTGGGGATGTTTTTTTTTCGTTCTGTTTCGTTTTTAACATATAATTGTACTCTGAGGAGTGACAGACCGCTACGAACTTAAAGCAGTAAAATCGCAGATTTATCCAAACAAATTGTGAGTGACATTTCGCAGCGGTAAGCCTGTAGTTTCCCCACTAGCCCCAGTCTCGGCTTTACATAGGTAATGAGGTCCCCCGTGCGGGGGGAAGCTGGCGATGGGGCTAGAGCCCACATCGCTTCCTCGGCGTACACCAGTGCAGTTCCGCGCAGCTCCCCGGCTCTCGGGTTCCTTGCGCTGCCCGGAATGGGTTTAGCAGATGGGGAGGAGGAGGCGGGAATATCCCCAGCCACCCCCGCCGCCGGACCCCCGCAGCCCGGCCTCCAACCCCGGAGCCGGACGAAATGTCTGAGCCAGCGCCGGATGCACCGGCACCCACGGTACCTCCGGGGAGACCCCAAACCCGCGTTCGGTTGCCCCGAGCTCCGCTGCTGCCTCACCCGGTGGTTTTGGTAGGCGGTCACCGCCGTGAAGCGCGTCTCCTCGAAGACGAAAGTTTTGAAGTTCTCCTCCGCGTACTTCTCGCTGTCTTTCCGGGGGTCCACGTAGACCACGTGAAAACGCGGCTGGTATCTGTGCATGGAGTTCAAAATGATCTGAATGATAAAACGAGCAAGGAGACAATAACTGATCCAGGCGGAGCATGGAGAGAGGAGAGCGCAGCCCCGGCCCTGCCGGCTCCACCGCCCGGGGCAGCCGCGGGGCTGGGGCAGAGCCCCTGGGGAGGGGCGCGGGCAGGGTCACCCCACGGGAATCACAGCGAGGGCAGTTCCCACCCGTGGCAGCCCCGTGCTGGACATCTTCTCCCGGGAACACTTACATGCCCGTTGTCATCCAGCAAATTGTTGGTCAGTTTGAGCTTATCGAAGGAAACGATCTGCTTCATCCACTGCGCCCCTTTGGCCGGAGAGTCCGGGTGGTAATGGACTCTCCCGGGGGTGGCGGGGTCGGCTTTGCCGGCCACCAGCCAGGAGGAACTGTGGAAGGCGTACCTGCGGGAGGGGAAGGCACCCTCAGCCGCGGCCCGGGGGGCTCCCGCCCGCGTCCCTGCACCCCCGCGCCCCGCAGAACCCGGCCCGGGACGGTCCCCCTGGCCCACCGAGGGGAAAGCACCGCCTCTCCATCACTCCCGCTTCCTATGGCCACGAGAGGAACGAGCTCTCTTCCGCAGCCAGAATTGCTGCAGAGGGGATATAATATTCTATCAGGTCGGCGACGGAACTGTTGTGAGAGAAATCTGCAGGATGGAGAAAATTTATAGCTACCCGTGTAGCTTTGGGAGAGAAGCCACAAAAGCTTCCCCCTTCCTCTAAAAAAAGAGTGAAAAAGAGCCCTCTATACAGTAATATTCTGGCTTTAAGTGAAGAGTGGTAAGTTGTGTGTAGATTAATAGCAGGTTCAGAATTTAGCAGTCTTGTTTCATTCTTTCAAAGTACATATTCAACAGTTACATTTAAAACAGAGAAACCAATCTTCTATACACGTGTTTACTTTAAAAGCCAGTGTTTGCACAGGGGGAATTAGACACCATTGGACTTGAGCAGAAACATTACTTTTTAAAGATATACTCAATTGGATGTTATATATCCTACTTCCCTTGACAAGCAAACATTTCTAGGACGCCCTGAGAATTTGGATATCTGTCTAAATATTTATATATCGGACCCTGCGATTCCTATGTGAGCTGCCTGCTCGGCGTCCTGATCTGAAGCTAAATGCATAATACGCCTTTCACTGTCTTAAAATTAGAGGGGTTCCAAACCAGACCCCATCGCTGCCCTGTGAGTCGACAGTTTCCAAGGCCTTCCTACACTTTCGCTGGAAACAAGGACAGGGTTTTGTGGCTCGGGTGGCTTGTGCCTTTCCAGAGCACAAAACCCACTCTCTTCACCCAAGTAGCCAGGAAGCTCCTCAGCAGGCACGGCACAGCTTCGGGACGCGTGCTGAGAGACTACAGCATGCAAGGAGCACCGAGGGGATTTTTGTTAAGTGCAAAGGGTGTTTGCCGGAGACGTGTAGCAGTACGACAAGGAGGGCTTTTCTGGGCAGGACAAGGCAGCTCCTGCCCTGTACCCTGTGGAAACCTGCCCTTCTGCCCATGCCGGTCTGGCCCCGGCTGCCTGTGACTGGTGCGAAGGCTGAGGGGGCCCTGCGGTCCCGTGCAGCCGCTCCTGGCCCCAGACTCGTCGCAAGGGTGTGAAAGAGACCCCAGGTCAGCCGCATCCCGTGTCCCCTCCCTGTCTCGCACCGACAGGTGTCACGCCCAGGGGCACATTGCCGAACCCCCAGAGGACAGGAGCAGGGTGTGGGCAAGGGACCCACCAGCCCCTACGGCTCCGAGAACCAGGTATTTGTTACTTGCCGGTATCGCTTGTCATCCACCGGGACGAAATCCATGAGGAGCATGTAGTCAGCCATAGGGTCCATCCCGAATATCTTCACCTGGAAGGTGGGGAACATGCGCCTGGCACAGAGAGGAGAGAGAAGTGCTAAGCTGAAGAGCAGCAGGGAGCCCCGAGGGGCCGGCACGGGTCTCTTCCCCTCCAGCTGCTCCGACACCCGCCCGGTTGTGATGACAAGTACCCTCGCAGAAACCACTGGCCGAAGGAAGAGGCAGATACGCCCAAGCTGCGTGGGGAGACCGGCTGCTGTATTCCCCAGTCCTCAGCAGCACCCTGAAAGGCGAGCCGGGGGTCCTGCCCTCTCCCGCTGGCTGCGGGACCGTTCGTGTCAGACACCCGAAATGCCCCACCGCGGTGGAACGGAGAGGCCAGAGGGAACAAGAGCATCCTCGGCCTTTGCTACGGGGAGATCAGGTGAAAAAAATTTCTTCCCCGCGGTTTCCCCGTCATTTTAGCTGACCTGACTGGAGGCAAATGCAAGACATTACCCTGTCCGCGGACCCACACTCAAGCCTCGGGAGTCTCGGGCGGCCCATGGGAGTCAAATCTAAAAACTCCAGCGAACGACACGAGGTGATCGAATTCCCACCTGTGGGGCTTCTGTACCCACCAAACTGCACCCGTTTGAAAGCAGTGGCTACAGCAGCAGCCCCTAGGGCCAGCGGGAGACCTCTCCCGCAAACGCTCTGGCGGCAAACGCTCCCCCTCGGCGGGCAAGGGCTAGAGGGCAACGGGGATCTCCGTCCCGGATCCACTTCACTGCAAGAGCACGGTCGGGCTTCCGCTCCCCGCACCTTTGCGGGCCGAAAAGCAAAGCGGAGGGGAGCCCAAGGCTCCGGAGCCGAGCGGGCCAGTCCCCGCGGCTGCTGCCCCCGGTTCTTCTCTCCGCAGGCCCCCGGGGACCCAAAGCTAAGCCGAAACGGGGATCCCACGCTCAGGGAGGGCACAGTTCCTTCTAGGGGCTGCAGTACAAATGCAATCGGCGGTGGGCTAAGGGAAGAGGCCGGGACGGCACCCGTCCCTCTCTCCTGTATCTGCACACACCGGGAGCAGGGCCTGGCCCGCGGCTCCCCGGCGGGATACGCCGAAGCTGTGCTCTGGCGTCGAGGCTCGTTATGGCTTCGTTTTGTTTTACAGAGTAGTAAACCAAGCGAGCGACGGTGGGCAATATTTCGGGAAGGGTGTTTGCAGCCATTGAAAAGCCGAAGTCCCAACCGCCCCCTGAAAAAACAGCCCGACCAAACCGGACACAGAGATCCCCCCCGGCTCGTTCTCGAGGAGCACGGCCGGACCTGCTTTATGTGCCTCTGGCTCCGCAGCTCTTCGAGATCGGGCCCAGCACTGCCGAGCTGCACCGGGAGCGGGCAGCTGCGTCTCCCTCTCTGTAAAGCTTTAGCAAACTCTGGAGGACGTTTTCAGTCGCTCCCTCTGTTATTATTATTTTTAAACGTGTAAAAGCCCCCATTAGCTCCAATTCCGGTGTTTCTTGTTCTAAAACTTAGTTTTAAAACAAACAGCCTGAGACGATAAGACCCATCTAGACAAACAGCAGTGCCAGCCCAGAGGTGCTGGGAGAGAATAGGCTTTGCAGTGCCTTCCCCGAGCCTTTTCCTGCTGGTTTTACCCCGTTTTCTCCTGTTTTTACTCGTCTGTCTTGAGTTTCGACGGTGTCATAAAGTAAACGAAGAAAAGGGTGGGAGGAAAGCCCCCGATTCAATTAGAATTGATTCATTTCCGAAACCTTTTGCAGTGGGATATTTGCAATCCTTTCGCTCTTCTTGGAGAGCTAAGAAAGCCAGATCGAAGAACTCCTGTTTGCAGAGAGCCTCCGCCTGAAGCCTGAACGACCTTTTCCGCTAAGGAAAGCAACGCCGAGCCCGGCGCCGGGCTCAGGGGCCGCGGCCGGAGACAGCGGGGCTGTGCGACCCGGCGCCGGGGCAGGCACCGTCTGCGGGAAATTCCGCCCGGGCCCCGCAACGCAGCGCCGGCTGCTTTAGCACCGGGCACCACAGTGATTGTTCGGTTCTGTTTTTGGTTTTTTTTTAGGAATTTGCTAATATTAAATAATAATTTTTAAAAAAGCAACTGCGTACATGTAATTATGTTTCACTTTTTCTGCACTTTCGGGACCCTCAAATTGCTGACGGAAGAGCGGGAGCGCACGGCCGCGGTCACAGCTCTTGCCAGACCGTTCGGAGCGGAGTCCGACCCTCTCCCCCGGCCATCCCGCCGCAGTCAGCCCTGGGGCGAACTGAGAGCAAGCAACGGGGGATTCCTTAATTTGTTTGTTTTTCTTTTCTCTCCCCCGCCGGATCGCTTTAAACCAAGGCAAAACTCAGAGCCTGGACAATTCGCAGCTCTGCCCGGAGTCTGGCGGGGAAAGCTCGGCAGCTCTGCCCGAGCCGCCGCGGCCGCTGCGCTTCCCGGGGCTCTCCATTAAATTCAGTAACTAACAACTGTAACTGGGACTTCTCTTCCCCCCATACGTTTTGCTCGTTCCTAACGCGATCGCATCAGCCGCTTTCTTTGTTCCCTGGCCAGGAGCGGGGTCCTGGCCCCGGAACCGCGCCGCGGCGGCCGGAGCAGAGTCGAGAGGAGCCGCGTTCAGCCGGGCTCGTTACTCGATAATCGGGAAATGCAACAGCCCTGGAACACGTTTCAAGGTGCAGAATTAGGGTCTGTTCACATCTCCGCCGGAAGGAAAACATCTGCCCGTGCTAAGAATGTATTTAGCAGGTTTTGCGCGGTCTGCATGTTGTTTTTTTCCTTCCCCCGTATCGTTGCTGTCCGCGCCGGGAGCACACACTGTCCTCCGTAAACACGGATCGAAGCGCCGTGTGGGCTCACAGCCGAAGGCGGCCGGAGGAGAACAGCGCCCTTTTCAGCGGCAGTAAAACCCAGTGCCCTGCCCGCCGTCCTCCGCACCCCTTCGCCGTCAGCCCGCAGCAGCAGCCGCGCGTTCTTCCGCAGCACCGAGGCCTTCGGGCCGCAAGAGCTCGCAGATTTCGCCCCAGGAGAAGCGCAAGGATCAAATGACGGTGACCGCTGGGCCGGGGCCGCTCCGCGACTCGCCCTTGGGCAGCAGCTTCAATCTCCCCCCAAACAGCGAATTCAACCGCTCGCACAGGACTCTCCCGCCCCGCCTGGCCTGGGTGCCCCGGTCCGGAGGGAGCGGCTGGAGAGCCGGGGCCGCTCGGGAGCTCCGCACTGACCTGCCTGCCTTGGTGACGATCATCTCGGTGCCCAGCTGGTTGAACTCGTCCCACAACGCCTTCATCTCTAGTTGGACGCTCACGTTGGCCACCTTCGGGTTCTTCTTCACCGGCGCCTTGGTCGCGGCGGCAGCCCCCGCAGAGCAGCCCGAGACTGCGGCCGGCCCCGCAGCGGCTCCACCGGCGCCCTCGGGNCGCCGCCCCGCCGAAAGGGTAGCCGTGCTGGGGCTGGGGCGGCGGGGGCGGGGGCTGCTGAGCTGTGCAGGGCTCGTAGTGCGGCGGCTCATGCTGTCCGTACGGGTCCCCCGGGGAGGGGGAGAGGTGGTACCCCCCGGAGGCGTTCAGGCTGCTCAGGCTGTTGGCCGTGAAAGCTGCAACATCGCAAAAATGGGACAGCTGGGTGAGCCAGGNGCGACTCGCCCTTGGGCAGCAGCTTCAATCTCCCCCCAAACAGCGAATTCAACCGCTCGCACAGGACTCTCCCGCCCCGCCTGGCCTGGGTGCCCCGGTCCGGAGGGAGCGGCTGGAGAGCCGGGGCCGCTCGGGAGCTCCGCACTGCCCTGCCTGCCTTGGTGACGATCATCTCGGTGCCCAGCTGGTTGAACTCGTCCCACAACGCCTTCATCTCTAGTTGGACGCTCACGTTGGCCACCTTCGGGTTCTTCTTCACCGGCGCCTTGGCCGCGGCGGCAGCCCCCGCAGAGCAGCCCGAGACTGCGGCCGGCCCCGCAGCGGCTCCACCGGCGCCCTCGGGCTGCTCGGGGCCTGGGGGCGGCGGGGTGGTCCCGGCCGCCGCCGCCGCCCCGCCGAAAGGGTCGCCGTGCTGGGGCTGGGGCGGCGGGGGCCGGGGCTGCTGAGCGGGGGCGGG
>VXBU01007090.1:426312-495381 GCA_013400315.1 Bombycilla garrulus
AAAC
The DNA here is from genome assembly GCA_013400315.1 of Bombycilla garrulus. Classification (NCBI taxonomy): domain Eukaryota; kingdom Metazoa; phylum Chordata; class Aves; order Passeriformes; family Bombycillidae; genus Bombycilla; species Bombycilla garrulus. The sequence continues at coordinate 426,317 of VXBU01007090.1, forward strand.
TCAGAGAAAGAAATCGGCTCTTATTTCCGTGTAGCTACGCTGCTGCAAGGTAACGTCCTTCACTCTGGAGCCGCGGGGCTGCGGCTGACAGAGGATCTGCTTTGGCAATGCCCCATTCCTTCCATCCCCGGGCGAGAAAGGGGAAGAGGCCGGGACCAGAGCAAAGCTCCGGGTCCGCGCCGAGGACCTCGGCCCGAGAGGGCCCTGCGGCGCATGACAGGCCGCCCCGGGGAGCGGCCGGCTCCTTCGGATCCCCTCCGATGCTGAAAGGCTCCTCGAGGTCCCGGGGGCTTCTTGCATTATTTCCGACGCAGCCCCCAGGCCGGGCAGGGGCTGGGGAGCCGGTGAGAGCCGAGTCCCGGCCTGCCGCTGCCTCGGGCACGGCCGGCGCTGTCGGGGGATGCTTTCAGCACCTCTGGGAAGACGCGAGTCCCAGCGGCAGAGCCGTCGAAAGCTGCTACCGGGCCACGGGCAAAGCCTTTCTCTAAGGGAGGGCTACAGGGGCCCAGGAGTGCCGGAAGAGACCGCAAAGCCTCCTCCGACCGGCCCCTCGGGCAGGCCGCGTTCTGTGCGCTGCCCCGGCCCGGCTGCCGGCCGGGAAGCCTGAAAGCCCGGGGATACGCGGTGGCCGGTGCTCCCGTCCTCGCAGCCCTGCGGGGCCGAGCGCGGCACTCACCTTCCATGTCCCTGGTGACGGTGCTGAAGTGCATCTTCTGCGGGCGGCAGCCGGGGCGGGCGGGCGTGCTGCGGCCGCCGCGGCGCTCCTCCAGCGCTCCTTTCCCTGCTTGCTCGGCGGCGGCGACTGAAATCAGAGAGGCGATACTGAAAGCATTTGCCTTGGGAGACAGAGGGCTGTTTTCGTCCATAGGGGAGACACCAATGCAGGAGCAGCAGGCGCGGCAGCCTCCCACCACGAGCCCCCCCTCCCACCCCTTCACTCCCCTCCTTTCTACCGCACCATCCAGGGAGGTGCGAACGAGACCCCCTCCTTCCAGACGGGGGGGGGTGGGGTGGGGAAGGGAAACTTAAAAAAAAAAATAAATCCAACAGAAAACAACCTAAACCNTTCTGGGGGGGGGGTGGGGTGGGGAAGGGAAACTTAAAAAAAAAAATAAATCCAACAGAAAACAACCTAACCCCTCTGCCCCCCCGGGAAGGGCGCTGGGGAGCAAGGAGCTTCCCGGGGGCCCTTTGTAGCCAGCGCCGAGCACTGTAACGGCGGACCGAGCTCTGTCAGCGAGACGGGACCGGGGGGCACAAACAAATAATCCCACGAATTTCTTTCCCGGGTTGTCAATTTCTCACCCTCCCCCCTCCACCCTTCATTCGCTCCCTGAGATTTATTAATTCATTTTCTGTCTTCCCTTCCCCTCAACCACCACCTCCTGCTTCTGCCCCCCTCGTCCCCTCCTTTTCTCCTGCACGAAGGGAAAGTGTCTCCCTTATAGGCGCTTTCCCCATTCAGTGGCTGGGAGGTGTCACATGGAAGCCGGGGGTGTTTGCCTGCAGAAGCGGCGGCGGCGGCGGCGAAAGCGAAGTGAAACTCCTGCCGAGACGGTGTCAAAGGGCTGGGGAGGCCCTTCCCCGCCTCCCGGGCACGGCGAGCGGCCGCCGGGGAGGGATGGGATGTGCTGCGGGGCGGGCGGAGGGGCCGGCGGTGTCAATCACGGCGCCGGGAGCCGGCCGACGGGAAGGGAAGAGCCGAGCCGAGCCGAGCAGAGCCCGGCGTCACGCTGCGGATGTCCGGCACCGAGAGAAGGGATTGCTCTTTTCCTCCAGCTCGCATGCACCGCGGGGCTGGGAGCGACCTCGGGGCTCGGTGGCCGCGGGGATCCGCAGTCTGAGCCGCCGCAACACGCGGGGTATGGGCGCATCAGGGTGCGCTGCGGGCGCAGGTACTGCCGGCCGCTTCGCTCGGACGGAACCCTCCTAGCCCCGGGCCAGCAAAATCCCAAAGCGCCCGCCAAGGTTCCAGCATTTCCTTCGCCAAAAAAAAAAGAAAAAAAAAAAAAAAAAANAAAAAAAAAAAAAAAAAAAAAAAAAAAAAAAAAAAAAGCGGAGAAAACGGAAAGCAACAAGCGAGGCGGCAGGCGACCTCCTGCCCAGCCCAGCGTGAGAGCCCGCTCCATCGGCAGCACCTGCACGGCCCGTCTGGGCCGGGAGCCGCGCCCGGTTCCCGTCCCTGCCGCGGCGAGGACAGGCGCTACTCACCGCCCGCTACCGGCCCCTCGGAGCGCCGCGGTGTTCCCCGGGCCCTTCTTTCGCATCGGCGCGGGGCAAGGCGACGCGCCCTCCCCGCCGGGTCCGGCCCGGCCCGGGTACCAGTAGCAGTCTCGGTCCGCGGCCCGGTGCCGGTCCCTCCGGGCGGGTAGCTGCACCGAGGTCCCGGGGATATGCCCCGACGGGGCGGGCGGGGCCGTGGGGCGCGCCGGTGGCTACCGTCGCGATGGGGGTTGCATAACCCGAGCGATGCGCGGAGAGCCCGAGTGAGCAAGCGGGTTATATATAGCTGCCCTGTCTGTAGCCTGCGGGGCTTGATTCTTCTGTTGAAATATTATCTTTGGATGTGGTAAAAATATTTGCAGAGAAAAATCTAGACTACTCTTACATATTTGAGCATATGTTCCTACAGCTAACGGCATAAGGGCAGAGCGTGACATGATCGGTGTTTTGTTTCTCTGCTGCTGCTGCTGGCAGCGCGGTTCCTGGCCGGGGCAGCTTCTGTGGCGAGCTCAGGGACACGCCACGGGGAAGAGAGTCCCGGTGCTGACCCGCACTGCTCATCTGGCGGCAATACACGGAGGAGGGGAAGGGATTTCGTTTGAGCACCCCGGGGCAATATCGGAGGAAAGCGAGGAGCCGCGGGTGCGAACTCCAAGTCGCCTCCGGGAACTCAAGGGGTGATACGAGAGGGACGCTGATGCTCCTTCCCCGAGGTGTGCTTGGCTCTGGACAGCCTATGCTCCAGGAGGAAAAAAAAATGTTCTCCCTGGAAATTAAGAAAAGCCCCGAAACCAACGTCCCAGCAGAGTTTGGGGTTGCTCTCCTTGCCTTAATTGCCCGCACCGTTTCCCAGGTTTATTCCTTTATCCTTTCTCACTCCTTACGTAAGGCTCCAGCTGTAAGCGACGCCACGTAGGGGACAGCCCGGGCGCAGAGCGGTCCCTCGGCCTGTCCACCCGGGCGGTGGAGGCTGGGTTGAGCGCTGTCTACCAGGAACAGAGCAATCCCGCCGGGAATCGTTGTCACCTGGGCGGCAGCGGAGCGGGTCCCCGCCAAATGACGGGGCTGCAGCCTCGAAAACCCAAATCCCTGAGAGAAGACCCGGCCGCCCCGCTCCCACATCCCCCGCCCGGCCTCGCAGACACGCGGGGTTCCCACACGCGTGAGCGGCGCTGGGCGGAGCTGAGACAATGGAGGGGGAAACCAACTCTGTCTGCCCCGCAACAGGGACCCCGCAGGGACAGAACCCACCCGAGGGAGAGGGTGGCCCGGCGCTGTGCAGCAAGCTGTGTCGATCCCTTTCCTGCGCCCCCAAAAGGGCCTATACCCAGAGGACGCACGTCCCGTTCCTCGACCGCTCCGCATCGGCGGAGCGCTGCAAAGCGCATCCAGCTAACCCCGCCGTTAGCCATTACTGCTGTGCCCCTGGCTTTGCATTCGTCCAGAGGACGAGTGCGTTTGTTAGGATCGAGCTCAGAGGTTCTGCTCCCCGCAGCTCATACTTCACCCGAGCAGGTGGGAGGAGAGGTCGAGGTTGTCCCCGTTGCCTCTCCGCCGGAACAGCTCCGCGGTGCGAAAACGCCAAGAGCTCGACGCGGAGGAAGGGCTGGGACACCTCTCCCCCTTTTTCCTCATCCTCAGTGGACATACATCTGTTTCGTTCCGAAAAGATGTATCTCGATGGCTCAAAAGCCTGCGGTGGCACCGAGGAATGCAACGCGTGGCAACGACTCGCGCATTCCCCACGACGGCCACCCCCAAGTACCGGGGCGGCCCCCGAAGCCGAGCATGGCCGTGTCCCCGCCGCTCCACCTTCCCCAACCCCCGCAATAAACATCCGCTGGACCCCGCTCCCCTGTTTGGGCCCCGCACCCCATCGTCCCCAGACCTTTCAGGTGAGGCGGGCACCAGTGGCGGCTGCCTTCGTTCTCCCTCGCGGGGGTCTCCCTGCCGGCACCGCTCCCCACGGCCCGAGCTAGGTGCCCTTGGTCACGGACACTCACACCGAGCCATGGCCCTGTTGCTGCGGAGGTGCCCGGTCCCCCCGCCCGGGTTCCTCCGCGCACCCCGAGCCCGGGCTGTGATACAGGTGCGTCGCGACCCCGATGGGCTCTCCCCGCGCCCGCGGGGCCTGGCTGGGACACAGCCCCACTGTGCCGCTGCGCGCCCTCCGCACTCACCCCGCCGCCAGCATCTCTCCACTCGTCCCTCCCGCGATCCCTCCTTTCTGCCCGCTCCCCCGGCCCTTGCCCGGCCCCGCCGTGCCTCCCGCCCCCAACCTCTACACCGCGGCTGGCCCCCGGCGAGCCCGGGCTTTCGGGGGGGCCGCAGACTCTGCAGGGGAGCTGGGGGCGGCCCCGCACGGCCCGGATCGGCTCGGCCTTGGCACGGCAGCCCCGGCTCCCCGCTGAGCCGTGGGGCAGCAAATAACTATCGGGAGGACAGCGGCGATGAGCCGGGGCCGGGACTCCCCGGGCCGGGAGGCGGCCCCGCACTCCGCGCACACGCCGCGTCCCCGCACGCTGCTCGCACGAACAGCCCGGAGCCACGGGCGGCCTCCGACGGCCGGGCCGGGAGGGTGAACCCCGCGGCAGCACCACCCGGGCAGCACGGGAAAGGCTGACGCTGCCTCGCTGGCGGCGATTCTGCTGGAGAAAAAAACCACGATGATGCGTAGGGGGTTCAACTAACGGAAACCGCGGACGTTTACGGATTCGTTGTAAAGGTAGAAATAAAGAGGACCGGGGACACCTCGGCAGGTGAAAAAAAGCCTGACGTTCCTGCGGGTCCTGGGAAAAACCGGGATTTTCTGGCGTTTAATTAGAGACCGTTATCGATGAGTATTTTTCGTATATTTAGAGCCATCCTCGTTATTATTCCGTCTGCAGCGACTACTAGCATGATTTTGCAACTGACGTTTGTACCGAAATAAACGAATCTCTTAAAAATATAATCAAACGTTTGAACCGCGTCTCACCGGAAAAGACAGTAAAACAGTAAATAGGGCAAAACAGACAAACGACGAAAAGAGAGAGAAAGAACGAAAGAAAGAACGATTAAGAAAAAAAAAATAGAAAAATATGGGAAGAGAAAGAAGGAAAGGAAGAAAGAAAGAAAATTTAAAAAGAGGGAAAGGAAAGGAAAGAAAAGGAAAGGAAAGGAAAGGAAAGGAAAGGAAAGGAAAGGAAAGGAAAGGAAAGGAAAGGAAAGGAAAGGAAAGGAAAGGAAAGGAAAGGAAAGGAAANGAGGACAGCCAAACTGATAAAGACGAACGAACGAAAAGCCAGGCAGGGAGAGCCCGATCTCCTCTGCAGCCGCTTTGCCCACCGGAGAGGTTTGGGCTGGGGGCATTGGCACCCACGGCGCGGTGCCGGTCGCTGTCTNGCAGCTCGCTGGTCTCTCCGGGCCGCCGGTGCCGAGAGGGGATCTCACCCGCCCGGCCCGGCCCGTCCGGCGGCAGCGCGGCAGGTGCGCGGCTCGGCTCCGGCGGCGGCAACACGGGCGGCACCGGGAACCTGAGACCGCACGGCAGCGGCTCCTGCCCGGGCCGCGCCCGAGGCTCCGCACAGCAACCGCGCTCTGCTCCGCCGGTGGGCGTGTGACGGAACAGGAGAGAAAGAAGAGAAGAGAAGAGAAGAGAAGAGAAGAGAAGAGAAGAGAAGAGAAGAGAAGAGAAGAGAAGAGAAGAGAAGAGAAGAGAAGAGAAAAAAGAAAAGAAAAGAAGAGAAGAGAAAAAAGAAAAGAAAAGAAAAGAAAAGAAAAGAAAAGAAAAGAAAAGAAAAGAAAAGAAAAGAAAAGAAAAGAAAAGAAAAGAAAAGAAAAGAAAAAAAAGAAAAAAAAAAGAAAAGAAAAAAAAAGGAAAAGAAAGATCCCAAGGAAGAAAGCATCCAAATGAAATAATTGTTTTATAACCAGCTCAATCCTCATGAACAACAGTGCTTTTCATGCTAATAGACAGTGATGTGTCAGTGAAAACTGGGACTTGTGGGACTCCGTGGGCTGCCTGACTGATGGGCACGGCCAGTGGGGCTCCATAGCATCCCGGGGAATGGGACTGGGCTCCCGTAGCTCTCCCCACACCTCCCACTGGCTCCTGCTTGCCAGCCTTGGCTCCGTGTTATTTGCCATGGGGATTTCAGGCTGCTTTTACAGGGTCTCTTGCCTGCAGATCCCAATGTAGAGATCACGCACGGGGAAATTCTCAGAAATAAAACTGTCAGCCACTCTCTCCCAGCACACAGCCGGTGAAGTTTCTCCCTTTCCCTTCTTTTTTTCTTTTACTTCACCCCGCCCTACCCCCAGGCCCCCGCCCTGACAACTGCTCGTGCTTCTCCAGTGAGATATCCATGCTCTGCTGCAGTGCAGCTGCCCTGTGTGGTCCATGGTTTGGGGCTATAAAGTTTTTGGGACCCTCGCCCAGCCCCAGAATGCAGAGTTCCCTTGAGAGCTCTCGGGGTGGCCTGGGCAAGGGGACCTGACAGGTTGGGGTCCTTGCCTGGAGCTCTGCCAGGAGCAACCCTTGCTTGTCTGGTTTTGAGCGCACCAGGAGTTAGTTACCTCTAAAACCAGTCACTCTCTGTCACTCCTGTGCTCATTATTGTTCATGAATGCTGTCAAAAAGCTCTGTACAGGGAGGCTACTCTGCTGCCTGGGGCTGCCACACACATCTGCCCCAGTAGGTGTGAGAGAATTAGTGCCCATCCCCTCCTGCCTGGGGAAGCTCTTGCCCAACTGCCTGTGCTCCCTGCGTGCAGGGCAATGTGCTGCAGGTACAGGGTAATGAGGTATGTAAGTTTGAAAGAAGGATTCCCCCCAAACCCTGGAGCACTGAGGTGCCAAAAATGGCTTAGTTGAAATGTGTTCATTATTGCAGCCCAAATCTGGGGAAGAGGGGGTGAGAAATCCCATACAGCACAAGAGGACACTGCTGCTATCTGCATCCAAAGGGAAAGCAGCAGCCTCACTGCTTCTTGCTAGATCCTTTCTGTGGAGCCAGAGTCAATTTCAAGCCATCCACTTGCAGCCGTGTCGCTAGAGGGAAGGTCAGGCATTTATCCACGAGTCGATTGTGGTTGTTGCGCCGAACGTTTATGTTCACTCAGTGCTGCTGCAGCATCCTGTGCAGACATTTACTTTGGCTAAAGGCAGCCTGGTTCTCGTTTGGATGCAGTCGCTGGGGCCTGACCCACAGAGGCACCGTGTGCCTGCGGAGCCGCTGTGGCCGTGCAGGTTCTGTGTGAGGGTTCATTTCCACATGGGGAGGCCAGATGGCTCCATCCCACATGAGGCTGCAGTTAGATGAGCACTGGCCTCGCATGGAGGGGGGCTCATTGCACAGCTCAGTCACTGCCAGGAGATGTGGTGTCCCCCAAAGCTCCCTGTTTGCAGTTGCTGTAGACTGTCCTGTAAGGAGTTTTTTCCTCACAAGGATTTCTTTCCTTTTCTGTTAGCCCACTAAAATAGCCCAGACATTCCTTGTTGCTCTACCTTGTCTCCTGTCACAGCAAAGAACAGATTGACATCACTTGTTCTGGAGCTCAGATGTTTTCATGGGGTTTGGTGTGGCAGATGATGATATATATTAATCACTAACATAACACAGTATGTTAGCATAAACAAATGAACACAAACAACAAACCGCAGGGCTCAGCATGCTAATGGGAGGCTGCACAATCCACAGGAGATCCCACTGGGATAAATCCTCTCCCTGCTTTGCTGGGTGTTACATCAGACCTGTTGCAAACTTAACCCAAAGGCCATAAGGAATGGATGCTTCAGCCAATGTCAGCTGCTTCTTCAAACCCAATCCAGCATAAAAACTGGCTACATCATGGAGATTTTTCTTCTTGCGTCAGTGCTGGAGCTGAACCCTCTGGATTGCATCCAGCTGAGAGGCAGCAGGCTGTGCACTGCCACTGAGGGTAGATCACACATGTTAAAGTCATATGGCAGAGTGCAGTCTCTGAGAGCAGAGACCAGACCTGAAGATGAGCCCAGGACCCTTCCTGGAGCTGGCATTTGTCTGCAAAAATGCAGAGGTGCTTTTACCAGCCTGGTCCTTTCTGGTTCACCTCCTTGTCACTTTATCCACTTGGAGATGTGCCTGTTCCTAAGGGATTTTGTGACCTGTCCATGGTTCTCAGCTCCACTTGCTATTTCCTCATGCCCTGTGGGAGACCTTGTCCCTTTTGAGAGTGCTGTGGTGGGGCAGGCGAGGCAGGAGTGGTGGTCCCTTCTGCCTGCCTGCAAAGCCACACCAGTATTACTGACAGCACATTCCTCTCCCCAGACAGAAGGATTTTGAGGATTTCAGGCCACTGCTGTGACTCCTGCTTCCACCACCCCATCACCCAGGCAGATGCCGTGCTGAGGGTGCTGAGGACAGGCAGGTTGTTTCCGTGGGAGCCCAAAGCTGCTGCAACAGGCAAGCACTGCAGCCAGAGCCTGCCAGGCACAGAGATCATCTGGATGGATGACCAGCCTTGCCTGAAAAGTGATGTGCCCTGCACCCTCTGTGCTCCTGCCTGCACAGTCCTGACACCCCTTAACAGGCATCTGGGAAAGGAAGGGGCAGGGACTTCAGCAGCCCCTAAGGAAAACCCTTACAATACACTCTGTAATCCCTGCACGAGCCCTGCGAACGGCAATGGCGTGTTACTAAATAAGCACGGTGAAGTACAGCAGAGCAATCCTGCCTCTGTGATGCCTCAAACAAGTTCAGCATGGGGTACCCAGGACTGCTTGGCACATCTAAATCCCTTTGCTGTTTCCATCTCAGTGTCCTTCTGTGCAAACAACAGTGATGATGTTTAGTCACCTTCAGAGAGCTGTTTGGCATTGAAAGGGATCCAGGATAATCTTGGCTCAGGTTTTGTATAATTTATTTATTGTATTTTTAGGTTTTGTTGTACAAAGCAACACTGCACCATTTCTAGCTCTTTTCTGACGACATCTTAGTCAGCTCTTGTTCTTCCTACTCATTAATTCCACTTCCCCCTCTTTAGTTGAAATTTCAGCCTGGAACCATTCGGGAATCCACACTGATGAGGCTATTTTACATTTCTTGTGATTTTCTCATATAAAATGCTTAATGTAAAAGGCTGTTCAAATCTAACCTGTTCTCACACAAGTGGCTGCAGCATAAGGAACATCCTCCTTCTTGTCCTACTGGGCTCAGCGACAGGGTTTGGAAAAGACATTTGAAGGTGCGCAGTCAGGCTCCCCAGAGGTGAGAAGCAGCACAGCTGTTTCCTTCCTTGTGGCTTTTGCTGGGGAAAACCTGGCCCTGGTGAAGCCAGCAGTGGGATCCCTGTGACCTGAGGAAGGCACAGGTGTAAGGGGACCCATAACTCACCTGGGGCCCGAGCTGTGCTGGCACCTGTCCTGTGGGGCCAGTGGCCCTGCAGGCGAGGGCTCTCCGCCTCCCCCACGCACGGCTCGCTGCGGGCCACAGGCGCTTCCCGTGGGCCACGGCCTGGGAAACACCTCCAACCCTGCAAATAGCACAGAGCGACTGGCACTGAGGGGTGGCTCACTTTCAGGAACTGCCAATGCTCGCGCCTTCCTCTGCGGAATTAGCACAAGGACAGATTAAAGAAAGCCAATTTCCTTTCTCATCAAATCAATTCCTTCTGGGGCAAACAAAGCCACGAGCGCAGCGCTCTTGTCCTCCCGTGATCTTGTGGTTTGCTCTGGTTGGAAGAGGCAGCTTTGGAAAACCCGAGCCCATTTCCTGCTCTGCGTGCTGCAGTGTATATCCTCGCCTCAGCCCTGGAAATGCTTTGATGGATATTATTAGGCCCGGAAAGCATTTGGAGCTCCTTTCTTCCGTACGAGCTGAACAAACTGCTATGGGATGAAAGAGGGGCAAATTGGAACGGCCTGTGGATGCTGCAGGCAGGCTGCCTCGCTAAGGGAGCTCAAGTTGTGCTGCCGTCCACGATAGGGACAAAGCAGCCTTGGGGCCAGGGTTGCTGCCAGCCCCTGGGGAGGGGGGACATCTCTTTCATACTCTCCTGCCAAAAGGCAGAGCTGTAGTGGGGTACCACAAACTCTTGGCAGTAAAGCCTGACCCCTCCTAACTGAATCCAGCCCCACCCAAGACTTTGGCCTCTTCTTAAATCCATATACCAGGTCCAACACATCCCATCACCTACCCCAACAAGCCCTCATCAAATCCTACAAGGGAGGGGAACCAGCTATTCTCTCCTCTCACAATGACCACTGCCCACCCCAGGACAGACTTGCTGATTCTTGCTCAGCCTGCCAGACATTGGGAGCAGGAGTCTCTCACTGCTCTGAAAGGGAAAGTGCATGAAAAGCAAAGCTGAGCCAAACCTTTGCTTTCTGAGGGACCGGAGCTCTGAGCAGTGTTTTGCCACTAACACAGTCAAGAAATGACAGTGTGGAAATCTTGGGGAGTGAACAGCGCTTGTGGTCATTGGTGAAATCCCATATTAGTAGAAAGGTCTGGTAAATGGAAGCAGGAGTCGCTCTGACTACAGCATCTGTTGGATGTGGAGAGTGGTTATGACTCTCTCCAAATACAATGCACATGTACTGAGGAAAATGACTGCTACAATAACAGGAATAAATCTTAATAGAGACTTGGGTGATAACAGACACCATAGGGGAGTTATCAAAATGAAAAACATATGGCAGCGTCTCTGCCAGACCTGCATGGAAACCCCTTGGAAGGACTAGCAGAACTTGTACCTGAAAATGAAAAAAGAGTAGAAGACACAGTGACAGGGGAACAGGGCTGAGAGAACCACATAAATTCCATCATCATGCCCTCCTCAAAAGAGCAATAGGGGTTTGGTGTCAGTGTCCTGTGGCCCGTCTCCTTGCCGGACAAGTCCAGGTTTAAAAACAGCCTGGGCTGAAAAATTCTTTTCCATTTCTCTCAGGTTTGGCAAGGCAAAAGGCTGCAAGTCAGGTTGGACAGGAGCCATTTTTGATTGTGTTCAAACAGGACCTTGACCTGCACTGCTTATTAGCATTAGATCCCATTTTCTCTGCCTTTTGGCAGCAAGTAAGGGCAAGGATGGCAGAGAAGGAATAGTGGAGCAGCAAACTCAGGGCCCTGGAAAGTTCAGGCACAGCCCTGGCTGCAAGGGCTGGATGGATTTGTTTTCCTGCAGTTATAGGAGCTACAAACTGAGCCCAGACTTCATGGTATGGCAAAGAACAAGCAAACGGGAAGCTCTGCTAGAACTGACAGTTTCTTGGCAGGAAGCAGCAAGAGACAGGACAGAGCAACGTTAAATGAAATTGCACCTTCTCCCCAGCATTTCAATGTTTTCAGCAGAGGTGAAACCACAGATTAGGCAGAGTACAGAAACTCAACTTCGTTTTGCTCTCCTCAGGAGCAGCTGACAGTGATGAATAAACAAAACCAGTGCAGATAGAGAGCAGGTTGATGTCAGATGTGGACACTGCTTGTCTCTTACGTCTGCAAGAAAGGAGCAGGAGGCATTCCCAAGATCCCTGGAGCAAGGGGAGGTGTCCAGCTTCTGCTGGTCCCATACTTTGGGGTCAGGAACAGGATATGAGGATTGGTTCCTGGGTACCAGCCACTGCTCCTTGTTCTTTTGAAAGGTTGGTCCCACACCAAACCCTGCTGCTCTGACTCCTGTGGCCATCCAGAACTAAGGCAGGAGCCAGGGCCAGAGCAGGGACCATCACCTCCTCCTCACTCTCAGAGGTGACTATGTAGGCTACCATCATCCCATCCAGTGCCAATGTGACAACTGGGGATTAAAGAGTGGAAAATTCAAAAGACAGCTGAGGATGGGGCTCATATTAGTCAAGACACTTGGACACACTAGCTTTAGATGACCAGGGTCACCAGCAGTAAATAGAGATATTGTTTGGTAATGGAAACAAGAGGAGGGCTGGAGGACCACAGAGCAGACCCTAAGTGCTAAATGCCTCTAAGCTGTCAGGGACTTTGCCCCTGGCTGTCATTATTTTAATTGCATCCTAAATCTGCAGCCACTGGTCAGAGCAGGTGTCTAAGAACAGGAGATGGATCTACTCTGGTGCCTGCCACTGCCAAGATTGAGCTGAAGAGAGAGCTGGATGTGATATTTGTTACACCAAGCATCCACATTTATATAATCCCAGGTTAGTAACCCTGAATGACTTGTTTGCTTACAATCAAAAACCATCCCTGTCCAGGGAATGAGCAAAGAGGAGCCCGAAGCTCTGAGCTGTTCTAGTCCAGCGTCAGAGGGGCAGATCCTGTCCATTTCCCCAGGCTGGGACTCATTCATGCCCATGGCTGGTACAGTCACTGGGACAAGACCCAGGGACAGGCAGAGACTGTCTGACCCCAGACGGGCTGCAGATGCCTTGTTTTGGCTCAAGCTAATGTACACCAGGCAAAAGAATTCAGAGATCAAACAGATCTTTGTGCTAGTCCTGAGCAGAAGGGTTGTTTTATTGCGTGCTTAGTCACACCAAACAATCAAGTAGTAATAAATGGTCACCAAAAATGATTTCAGAGTCCATAAAACAAAAACAGAGTTTAACAAGGACAAATGAATTGTTAACACTCCTCCTCTTCCCTGTCCCATAAAACATGTTGGGTTTTACAGGCGACGGGTGAACGCTGAGCTCCCCTGGCCTTGTGAGACCGGCAGCGGGATCACTGCTGCCTTTTGCCGCGAGCAAGGTGACAACCCCAAAATCCCATCGCCACTACAGCAGCAATTCCCACTTCTGCTGCTGGCTGGGAACCCCTACACAAGGCTGTGGGCTGTCCATGGCTGTGGGACGCTGCCCACAGCCCGTGTTTCCCCTCCTTTGAGGCAGGGAGTGCTGCGGTGCCGTCAGGAGGCAGACACTAAACCACGGGGTGCTGTGCTGAGCTCTCGCTCTGAGCAAACAAGGGTTCTAAAGGTTTAGAGGACCACCTTCACACGCAGAATGACCCCCCATGTTTAAAACAAACAATCTTGACCTCTCTACAAGTCTTAGCCACATAAAAGCTCACCTCTTGGACTCTCCATTAGGTTTTATGATGTGCTTCAATATTTAAATGGACATGACTCACACCAGGGTTTCTGCCGTGCTTGTGAAGGAAAGAAAAGATGAATGCCAGATGTTACGTATGAGTTACTTCAGGGGAAAAAAAAAAAAAAAAAAAAGAGAGAAAAGGAAATGTTGGGCTGGGCTTTCCCAGCTCCCCCTGCTCAGGTGAGCATCAGACTGGTATTTGACTTGTCTTTAAAAATGCAGCCTCCTCAGCCTGGCCACACTCCTGGCTGCTCTGCAAGCACACAGCCCCCCCAGTTCGCCCTCCTCACAGTGGGGGCTTCAATTTTCTGTCAAAAGTCTTCTGGCCAAACCTGGCAGCTGTCAGCACCTCCCTGTTTATTTGTGGAGCAGGAGGGGGCAGGAGAAGGGGTGGAGGGCAGCCCCTCTTTGGGGTGACACATTCCTTCACCCAGAAAACTGCGGGTAAGGCAGGCAGGACAGCCGAGGTGGGTGATGCAGAGGAGCTGCACAGGTGGGCTGCTGTGGGTGGTGAGGGGAGAGTTCTACCCACGGCAACTGGAAAAGCACCTGACAATCTGCCTGCCATCCCCATGGGCTTATGGCTGCTCTCCTCTGGGCTGCAGCGGCACGGGGAGGTAGGAAGGGCTGAGCAGCAGATTCCCTTTACAGCCTTGCTCCTGCCTCCCTGAAAGGACCTTCTGTCCCCACACAGACCCTGTGCATGTCATTGCCTTGTCCACTCTGCCCGCAGTGCGCTCACCGGGCACATTCTCACATTCCCACCTTGGGGGGACAGTGGCAGAGCCTCCACCCAGGCAAGCATGGAATTGGCAGGTTTGAGCCACAGGGCAGCCTTTTCCTGCACTCGGAGCTGTACACACACACAGCATGAAGCACAGCCACGGCCACGCTGGAGTCACGGCCAACAGGTCCTGCTCTCACACTCTCAGCACCACCCATGGTGAAAGAAGGATCACTCCACCCATTGCATCTGTTCCAGAACAGGGAGATACAACCTTAAAAACCCAACTAGCCCTTCTCAGGAGGCTCCTTCTGGGGGGCCCAATGCTCCACGTGGTCTCCTCTCCCCACAGCAGGCTGGGGCACTGACACATTGACATGAAAGGGGTTGTGCTGCTCCCTCCCGGGGCGGGCTGTCCCACTGCAGACAGATGAGGCTGAAACTCCACACTAAGCGTATGTAAGGACATTAAGCTGTTGGAACTAAAGTATAATTTGAAAAGTATTTTTCTTAATACTGGCATTAGGTTTCCTCAGCTTTGCAGTTGGTAAAGAGAAAAAGAATGTCCTTACTAAGGAAAAGCAAGTGAAAGCTGAACCAGAGGGGAATTAGGGGGTGGTGGATGCTTGGAGCTGGCTCCCCTTGCTTAGCTCAGGGCACTGATCATGCTTGGTGCAAGAGAGTCTGTTCCCACCCCAGACCTGCAGAAACAACCTGCAGTGAGGCTTTCCCTCACTGGCAAACTACAACATGGCAAGAGGGAACTAACATGGTCGCACTGTCCCAGGAGCAAGAGCATCCATACTGCATCCTGCCTGCACCAAGGGTAGGGCTGCACTGAGGCCCTGCAAATATTCAGGTTAAGCAAAAAGCCTATTTTTTCAGAAATTATGAACTGAGAGACTTTTCATCTTTAATTCACACAGAAAGTCCCCTTGGGTACCTGCTGAGCTCTGCAACTTCTTTATACAGCTGCTGAGTGACTCAGTCATGAATGGAGAGCACAGAACTCCACAACCTTTCCTGCCCATTTTTAGGTGTCTGTCTTTAGCTGGGTAGATTAGTGCAGAGTTTATGAAAACAGGAGATCTGCAGCTACAGCAGCTGCGAGTGGTGTCTGGTGAGTTATGTTTGTTCTCAGCACTATCCTGTGCCCAGCCCCGCAGGGATGGCAGCCCTTCCTGATGCTCTGGGCCTGGCGAGCCACAGCTCCATGGTGCAGCCTCTCTGCTCCCTCTCTGCATTCCCACCTCTGCCCCTGCAAAGGTCCCGGGGCTGCAGGCTCGGCACTTGCTTCTGCTTCCTCTCCCTCCTTCTGCCACCACAGCCCAGGGCAGTAAGTGGGAGGTGGGGCCCGAGCTCCTGAGCACAGGAAACTGGGAAGCTGGCAGCTCAGGGACCACGGGGAGGCATCAGAAGAGCCCATGTCCCCCACAGAGGAATTCCTGTGCCCTTGCAAAATGCCCGTGTGAACGGAGGCAGGAAAATTAGTTGCAATATGGCTTTTTGTGATCACAGAGATATTGCAAAAGGAAGGAAAATAAAAAAAGGTTCCGTTTTCCTCTCATTCCCCTTCCCCACCTCACTGGAAAGACTCAGGAAGTACCCAGCCATCAGGAACAATGTGAAAAGAACCCAGTACCATTTTCCCTGGTGACCCTGGCAGGATCCCAAGCAGGGACCATAACAGCCAGCGGGAGTGAGGCTCCCTCATGCCTCTCCTGGAGAAACAAGTGTTGGGCTCCTTCATTTCAGTTTCCTCCTCACCCTTTGTGGAGCCCTGCTGCCATGTCCCCAGCACGGCAAGGAGGGATGTCTCCCTTGCCTGGACATTCGGAGTGCACGTGCAGCAGCAAGGGCTGGCAGGGGATCCCCAGTGAGCTCCTGCCTCTGGCCTGAAAGAAGCTGTGGCTTGCTAAAGGACACATGCTGGTCACTCCATCAGCCTCTTTAATTTCCAGCTCTTCCCCAAAATGCCTTTTAATTGAGCACTGAGGCTGCCCAAAGTTTTCTCATCCCGAACCACGAGTGTAGATGCAGACTGTGACAATGGCCAGGGCACGTCCCTGGGAACATTCATCAAATTTTGCAAGAGCTGCAACCACAAGAGTGTCTGGGCAGAACCAAATTTACCACAAGCCACGTTCCTTCCCTTCCTGCCCTGCCCATCTGGCACAGCTGGGGGAGAGCACAGGCAGAACAGGATGCCTGGGTCACAGCTCTTGTACATCCCTAACAATGGGGTGAGGGAGAGGTCTATGGGCCAACACATCCCCATGCTGGGTGTGGGGAGAGCCCAGGAAACTGAGGAGCATCTGTGCTTCCAAAGAGATCATTCCTAGGAGAAGACACCATGGCCTGGCCTCCTCCAGGGCCTCCTGCACCCCCTGGGCTTGTGTGCAAATGCTGTGCTTCCCCAAATAGACACTTTTCTGGGAATGTCCCATGGCCCCGAGGAGGCTCGGCTGGTTGGCATCAGATGACCAAAGCTGTTGCGTGCTCCCATTGTTCCCCAAGGCAGTTATTAATAGAGCACTGTAATAATAGGGGATATTTATAAAACACCTCTGTGCCTGGGAATCCAGAACAATCTGCAAACCTGTGCAGGTCTGTGTGCTGGCCCTGAGCCCCTCTGGTGATCGTTACAAGGAGAAAACAAACCCTACACTCCACTCAGTGGTATGAGAAATGCATGGAGGGGCCACTGCAAAGGTCTGGTGTAAGACGTGAGCACCAGCACTGTGGTCCTGCAAGGGCACAGGGGACAGCTCAGGCCCAGCCACCTCCCTGCCAGCAGAGCAAAGCAGGGGAAGAACAGGAGTCATAGATGCTCCTTCTCTGGTCCCAGCTTGTGGGGAAGAGAGATGTCACTACAGAAATTAAAGCTGATAAAGTCCATGCCCACGCTCCCCAGGACTACACAGGGGGTAAGGTGCAGCTGGCAAGGGGATTGCACTGGTGCATTGCCTTTTATGCTGAATTTGATTAGAAGGACCCATTTGCTGCCCTTCCTGACATCTGAGCTGCAGAGACCAAGATCAAACTCTGGTGACAGGGCTGAGGATCTGTGCTTAAACAGTGAAGCTTTACACTTGCAGAAAGCTGTGCAAATCTGCCAGGCCAGTACAGGAGAATGCCCACTTTTGCTTAGCTTTACAGATAGAAAAATCAAGAAGAGGTGCAGGATTCAGTCAGAGCAAGGCCAGACCCTCTGTGCCTCATGGCTAGGGCGAGGTGCAGTGCCACACTCTGGTACCACACACGGGCTCCACACACAGCCAGGATGGGGCCCGGACAGAGAGGAATGCTGATAGCCTTGCTCTTGGGCTGCTCCATCAGCATCATAAAACCAAACAAATCCAGTCCCCCACCCAGCCTCGCTTGAGGAATTAGAGAAATGAGGCCATTTATGTCTTCACACGGGCGACTGAGCCTGGCAATGACCTTTGGTCACTTCGAAGCAGGGCTGGATTTGAAATGTGAACCAGGGACCAGGAGGTGAAAACCTCCATATCCCATTACAAATCCCTGGGGATGCCGAAGGCTTGTCAAGCCACAGTGCTTTGCTGCTTATTTATTACTATTTGTCTATGACTGTGGCCATTGCCAGGGCTGCTGTTACTGCTTGGGCAGTGGTCAGCTGCAGAGTGGCCCCAGGGCAGCCGGTCTCCCAGCAAAGCCAGAGGCTGGGACCTGGGGCCAGAGTGGTCAAGGTGTCACTCCTTGCTGTTGGAAAAACACATTGGTCCTTTTGTGGCAGCAAGCACAGGTACAAGCATCACGGTGGGTGACACAGCCCCCCAGCTGGTGACAGCCATGAGGAGGTGAATTCTTCCTTTAAGGTGATGAAGTACACAGCCCTACACAGTCAGGGATGCAGGTAAAAATTCCCTGAGCCATAATGTAGTAAAATTAATTGTACATATTGTATATTTAATCTTGTAAACTGGCTTATTCACAACCAGACAGCACTTGCTGTTTGATTATTAGTGCTCTAAGATAGGAAAATCCTCTGTCTGGCTTGAGCTTGTCCTTGGAAACAACTGCACAAGATCTGCTTTATTCACAAGTGGTTTGACTGACTTAAATTTTCTTTTATCCAAACAGATCTCTAACCCATTGAGTAACCACGGCTTCATGAGAAAAGCAAGTTGGAGACAGCATGCATTTCTTAAAGAAAAATCCTATCTCTCCATAAACAGAAAATTTCCTTTCACCCCTTTTAATCCTGCTTCACCCCACTCCTCTCCACTAATCATCTTATTTCTACTTTTGTGGATTAAGAGGTATCAGATAATTTTGCAGATCAGAATCTAAGGCAGGCCCCTGGGTGGTCAGAGAGAGCCTTCCCAGAACGGCTTTGCTGGCTCTGCCCTCCAGACGAAAGGGCAGGTTCCCACAGCTCAACAATGGGATTTGGGAGAAGATGTTTCATAGAAGAAGTTTTAGCACCCCTGTGTGGTATCACTCTGCTATGTGAGAGCTGAGCAGCACAGGGAAATTCTGCCTGAAGCTTCGAGGAGTCCACAGCAGCCTGGGCCTGCTGATGGAAATGTGACTGTGCTGGGAGGCCAAGCCCAAGCCATTTCCCAACTCCTGGTTCAGCCTCTGGGGAAAGACACAGACCCATCTCCCAGCAGGGATGGGCACCACAGGGCTCTCTCACGTGGGGCTCCTTAGAAGCACAGAAACAGGAAAGAGAACAGTGTGTAGAGAGCATGCAGTGACAAACTCACATAGATCCATGTGTCTGGATGTGACATTAAATGCTTTACAGCAGAAGTGATGATAATTAATTTGCTTGTCATGTGGGATAGCTGATGGATGTGCTGATGCTGTCAGGATTCAGTGAAGCTGCACTGATTTTCATGCAGACTCAGGGGCTGTTTATGAGACATGATGGGTTATTTCCCAACAGGACCACGGAGATTTAGGAGGTGGAGCCCCATTTTCAAAGATGAGAAAGTGCATGTTTTCTGAGTACCCACAGGTTTGCCATCTGAAGGTATCCAGACACTGGCTGGTGATGGAGAGAGAGACAACAAAGACCAGTGAAAATGAATACATCAGGGCACTGTTGGTCCTGACCTGCTGACTGGTTTACTAGTTTCACCAGGCACTATCTGCATTTAATAGGAATGCAGTTTACACACTTCTGCAGATGTGATGCAGGCTGCCAAAATGCTTGCACTCTCTTGAAAATGCACCAAGAGTGCATTTCTCCCTGAATCTTGGTGGGATTTATGCTGTTAAGTCTGTTAACACAGCCAAGGAGCTGCATTTCTCCAGCGTCCAGCGGAAGTGCATTAATTCAGGTGCAGGTAGAAGCGTGAAAAGCAGCTCAGCTGATGGGAGGGAAGGTGTATGTTGGTGGTGTCACATCCCACGTCCATTCTCAGCCCTCTGCTATGGGGAAGCTCCCTTCCCCTCAAGGCTGTCCTGCTCGGTGCTGCAGCATGTCCTGGGAACAGTCCTGTCACTCTGAGCAGCTCTCCAAGTCCCTGCTGCCAGCAGAAAGGACCTATGAGGGGTGAAACAGTGCCAAGTGCCTGCTGCTCAACACAGCAAACATATCCTGAGGGTTATTCATCAAGAATAAAACTACAGAAAGAGAAATATAGGACTGTAAGGAAGTGCAGCACAGGTCTAGAGCTAAATGGAAATTCCCAAGAATGGGGCTTGCTGGTGGCACTTCACACACAAAGCTAATCCAATAAAGTGAATTGTTCTGTGCAACCTTTCCAGCCTTTCCTTCAGCAATAGGATTAACTTTGGCCTCAAACATTGTATGCAATGCTGAATCATTCTGTCTTGGTGCACTATCAGACTCTGTGTTTCCTATTTTCCATTTGCTTTCTTTAGCAGAGCATTTTGTGGCCAGCCTGAAATGACAACCTTAGTGAACACACAACAGAAAGTTTTAGGTTCCACCGAATCACAAGCTAGTCAAGTATAAATAATGTGTATGCTGTTTACGGTCCTAAAACTTAGACTGGCTTCTAGTTAAAATTACATATGTGTTCCAAGTGTTTGTTTTTGTTACTTGTGTCAGGACCAGAATCCAAAATACCTAGGACTACATAACAGCTTTGGGAATATCACATTTTCAGCCCAAAGACCAGATTTTGTTGTAGTGATTTTAGACTTCTTGAAAACATGGGCAAATAATAAATTGGCTAAGTAGAAAAAAATTAAATGTAAAATCTCTGAAACAATCAGAGTATGCAGTGGTTGCAAAATAATCCATAGAAACTTCTTTCCTTGGTGTTCCTGTGCTGAGAGCACTTCTTTTTCAATGCCACATTTAGAAATTCCCACCTTATTTCATGCTCTGATGAACCTGCAAGAGTTTTGTCTGCTCAGAGGTGAAGCACTGTGCTGTGCCAGAAGAGGCAAGAGCTCTAGAGATGAGTAGAGGCAGGAAAACATGCTCAGCTCTTGTTGCAAAGAGAGAACATCTTGGCACATGACAGGCTTTGTCTATGGTTACTCTGAATCCGAAGGCTTGTCCAAACCTTGCCTTTGGCACGGCACCTGAATCAGCTTTGGGCTCCTTTGCTGGAAATCTGAGTCCTTGCAAAACCTTTTGTCCAAGGCCCAAGGCACCCAAAGCACCTCTGGGTCCCTGGCAGCCTGGCCATCAGTCTGACTTGTCCAGTTTGTGCAGAGAGTGGAGCTTTAGCAGGTGGCCAAACTGATGCTATCAAATCTAAGTGTCAGATTCCAGGGGGAACAGCCTGCCCTGGCAAGGGCAGCAGGCTGGGCCGGTGCTGCTGTCACGGAGAGCAGGTTTTTGGCTTAGCGGGTTCAGCAGGCATCCAGCAGGTATTCACAGAGTGTCTGGGGGGCTGACCCAGACAAACCTGACCTCCAGCGTGTAGAGAGCATCAGGGAAGAGTTCTGCTTTTACTGTCACATCCAGTAGGAAAAGCTCAGTAGTTTTGAGGAGCGATGCACTGTGTACCGGTGAGCAGGAGTTTGGCAGGGAGGACACGGCACAGAGCTGCTCAGCTGACCCTAGCTTTACTTAGAGAGTTTTTTATTTAAAGGAAATCCAGGGGACAGTGCCCAAATAAAGCAATGCTGGCTGTGGCTGAAGAGAACAAGACTTTGTGGGAGTAATTTGAGGCCCCAAATAAGGGGTCACATGCTGGTTTTATGTAAGGTGTAACTCTTCCAGGACAGGTTCCACCACAGCCCCCGCAGTGTTTTCCCCACAAGGACCCCCTGCAGATGATGGCAGAATAGGTACAATGTGGGATAATGACAGATTTTTCAGTGTATTTCTGAAAGTCTCAGTTTAACTTCCTCTGTCTGGAATTGTCACGGCATCTTTGGACATGAGACTCTCCATCTCAAGTGTTTGCACTGCCTCCAACAGGCACGGCAGGCGCTCACCACGGAGACATCGGATTCCATTTGAAGGCCAAATTGAAGTGTGGGTAATTACATTTCCCCATTTAAACTGCTGGCCAGTCTCAGCTGGATAAAATGTTCCCTTCCTAGCTGGAACTATTGCCATGTCCTGGGAAACAGCTGCTGTGACAAAGTTAGGGGGCAGCTGCTGCGTGGACAGGACTGACGTATCCGTGGCACTCGGCCGCCCAAGCCCAGGTACCCGATGGCAGGAACACTGCACGCTGCGAGCCCCAGGAGCCTCTCCGGGTTTTGGTACAGCTTGAACCAGTGCCTGCCTGGGGACAGAGTGGAGGGATTGAGAAAGGCTCAAAGCCAAGAGCCAGTGGGGTTTGTGAGGCTGGGTAAGAGGCTGTGACTGCCCGAAGCACTGCCTGCAGTGCTTGATTTGGGACAGTGACAGCGCTCTGGGTGCCCACGCTATTCAGAGCACGCTGACCCCACGATGTGATTCTGACATGGCTAAGCCTGCAAATGAGACCAAGTCCAGAGACATCTGAGCCAAAGACAAGCTGAGTCAATGGCTCAGCTTAGGAAAAGCTGGTGAAATACAGACTTGGCCCTTTTCCTTCCCCGCAGCACTGGTGAAGTGCACAGTCTCTCAAGTAGGTCTTTATAGCCGATCAAAGCGTCTGTGTGGCTTTTCAGGGGGTTGAGCTTCCACTCACAACCCAAGGTCCAGTTTAATAATGTAGCTTGTTAAATAAACAAGTGGATATGCAGAGCCCCAGCACTGTGACGATGGAGAAGATCCGGTGTTCTCTTCCCACTCCAGAGCCAGCTGTTGATGGACATCTGTCTGTAAAACATTGGGCCTTTTATTGTTTTTAATGCAAGAAATGCCTTTTCCTGGAGACCACCACTGAATACTGCTTTGCTAGAAAGGCTCCTTCACAATCCAAACAGAGAGCAAGTGAGCATAGAGGATCCATTACCCAAAAACTCAACAAAATCTTCCTCACCCATGAAAAGTGTATGCACAGCGGAGGACGATCTTGGGGATGGGGCTTGGAAGAGGGGGGGAGCTGTTCCTGGAGGGTGGTGTTCTGGGACCCACCAGAGGAAAATACTTCCATTTTTCTATCCGATAACTCTACTGCCTGGCTAACAAAAATAATCCCTTATTAAAGATAACAGGAATCTGGCTTGTATAATGCATTCATTGAGATTGATGTGCTTCCAGTTTTCAGAGTTTCTATACCTTCAGAAAGACTGAAAGCCACAATATCAGCATGATGGTGGGGACAAGCTCTTTTGCAGACACAAGTTTGGGTTTATGATTTTGTGTGCGCTTTTGAATTGCAGACTTAAGTTTGATCTCAGCCATCAAAATAGAGTTGTCAAGGTCTTAACCTGCCTGAACAGGTTACCCATTCAGCCCTGAATTACATTCAAGGGGTGCACATGTGTAACCACCTCTTTTTACCAGGGACATGGAGCCACCTATCTGAATTCTCATCCTTTTATTAGACCAGAGATTTGTTTTACTAAGGAAACATGGAAAATGCAAATGCCAGTAATATATTCCTTTAACTGAGCCAAATTCTACATTCTCTTATGCTCTCAGATACCTTTACCAGCAGCAGTATTTTGTCTAGTGTGCAAAAATCACAATGGGCTCTTGGATAAAGAAAGCTCAGCAGAGCCACTGCTACTGTGTCCCAGGGGGCTGCCCCCGAGCCTCTTGCTGTGGGGCAGAGGCAGGCAGAGGGTTACAAAAGCCCTGATTCTGCCACATCCCCTCCCCTCTAGAGGCCCCTCCACACTGGCACATATCCCTTGCATCTGTTTTGCGTGGGAAGAAGCGATTTCAGCCTGACAGGTAAAATCAGGCGTTCTTATAGATCAGTCCTGGAGGAGACATCGGTGGCAAGAGAGATGCTAATTGCTGATGAGAAATGGTCCACCAGAACTGGCAAAGGCCCCAGCTCTGAGGTGGTAAATAACCCCAGTGCTTTTCTGGCAGTAATGCAAAAATCTGCTTTTGTGCAATGGTCAGCAGAGGAGAACTCAACCAGGGCAACCTGGGGTAAGCAGAGGGACCCACAGGGAGAAGGTGAATGCAGGGGCTGTTTTACAGACCCACAGGATTCCGATCCATTTCTGTGCCTGGAAAAGGTCTACTTCAGGATAGGAAAGTTCCACCCACCTCAGAATAGCTTTGGTTTTCCGAACCCAATTTGATGTCATCAAAGATGATTTAACCCTTTGTCTCTTCATGGGTGAAACTGCAGCTGAGTGACATTCTCACATTATGCAGGGACAAGTGCAGCAGAAACTTCTCCAACTGAGGAGAGCTAAATTGCAGGGTCACCTTGTCAGTGTGGTGAGGAGATCCCCTTTTGGCTCCCACCAAAGGCAGGTTTGAGAGAGCCCTCAACTCATGTGGTTCCTTCCCGAGACTTGGCTCTTCCCACGAGCTCCCCGCGAATGGCAGGACTATGAAAGCACAGAACCCGGATGTCCATCTCCTGGCTCCTTCCATTCCTGTTTTCCATAGATGAAAAGCATGGTTTCATCCTGGCAACACCCAGGAGCTGGCACGTTTCAGCCTGGAGTTATTTCTTTTTTATCTGTAAAGAGCAGTGATAAAAATAACCCCTGGGAAAAAAAAAAAAAATATCAGCCCTTGAAGGCCTGACGCAACCTTCACCCACAGGAGCACTAGGACCGACAATACCATAATAAAGATCTGAGGTATCACCAAGAAAAATAGGAAGCAGCCAAAGAAAAAAAAGGTCACCACAAGCTCACTGTAAACACACTTGCTTTGCACGTATCTTGGCTATGCTGATGTGATTGCTAGCAGGCCAGTGTGACGCTGCATTTTCACTGCTACAGGTATTTATTTTACACTCTGGCTCTGAGTCTGAGCCTCTGAATGTAAAAACAATCAGAAGGCTGAAGTGTAAATTCTCCCTGCTGATTTATTTACTGTTGTGTTTTTATAGCACCACATGGCTCTAAGTTTGCACTGGGCCCATTCAACCAAAACCCATGTCATACACTTCCAGAGAAATGAATGACTTTATAAATTCTCTACAATAATAATCCCATGTACAGGAATGCATGCAGAGAACACCCAGACGGGGCTGGAATGTTTTAAGAATATAATATTGTGCTTTTTTGGTCAGGGAAACACATTTCTCTCAGGAATATGTGGTGTGGCCCAGGCTCCAGCCCTGTCTGCCTACCACCTGTAATAAGCCCTTTGGGAGATTTTAGTTCAGGCCACCCAAACAGTGAGCTGGGCAAAGAGACATCAGCACTACGAATTTAACAGCCTTAATGAAGCCCGGCCCAGAGGAGACTCAAAACATCCACAGTAGGGAAAAAAAAAGGAAAGAAAGAAAAGGCTTTGATAGTAAAAACATCTGATCCATGTTCTCTAATCTTTGCTTTGTTCGCTAAAGCATCTTTAAAGGGTTTAATACCCCTGGAACAGGGATCTCTTTCTCTCCCTTTCAGAAACACCAATTAGAAGAGCAGGAAACTGCTTCCAGAATGGGGGGGGACTCTAAAAGAAATTAACTTAAGCTTGAGTGATTTGATTGCCTTTTTTTCACAAGCTATTTTTTTCCCCCTGTTGTGTGGGTGAGCAACAGTTTTCTCCAGGGAGAGAAACCAGCTCCACGTGCCAGTACTGCTGATGGAAAGGGAAGGCAAGGAGAGGAGAAAATTTATCAAATAAAGGGACAAGAAAACAAGAGGGTTTAGATTTTAAATACAACAGCCATGACACCCTTCAGCTGTGGCAGCCTGAGTGTGGCAGAGTGAGTGTGCTGTACACTGGCAGGAGGGAAGCAGCAGGCTGGGTACCAGCACCCAGTCAGCAGCTGTGAGCAGGATCAGGGCACGGCCCCTCCAGCCCCGGCACAGGAGGCAGCGAGGGATCAGCTGGGCAGAGGTGGCGCTGATGGCTGCAGGTTACATTGTCTTTGCGCTGTTCTGTTCTCCTCTGGAAGAGAAAACCTTCCCCAGAGTCTGTGTGCTGGGAGCACGTGGGCAGGCACGGTGCGTGTCTTGCAGCACAGCTGATGGCTTGGTGCAGCACAGTACGGCCAGCACAGTTTGGCTGCCAGCAAACCTGGTCACAGAACTCCTGGTGACACGCTGGGGACTGTGGGCCACGCTTGCTCCTGCCCCGGCGTTTGGTGGTGGGAGCAGAGATGCCTCTGCAGCCTGTGGGGCTTGGCCAAGGAGTACTCACAGCGTGTCTGCTGCTGCCTCGGGGTCCGTGCAGCCAGGCTGGAGCTCCCATGGCGAGGGCTGTCCTCCCTGATGGCCACCCTCCCTCAGGGGAGCCTCCCTGCCCGGCCGTCCTGCAGCCCCGCTCCAGTCACAGCTGTTACCAATGATAAACCCTCTCATCTCCACAGACCCGGCTAACCCAGAGCCTCGAAGGGAAACATCTGAATAAGCTCCTGGCTCTGTTCATTAAATTCCTGGACATAGTCCATGCTAAGATCTTTTTCTCCGTAGCTAAGTATTTTCCTTTGCACCTCAGGGATGTTACAACAGCTGTTTGTAAACAGTTTGCATCCAAAGTTAGCAGAAGGGTGAGTAGGGGAATCATGTATCAACTTTGTCCTCTTGAACATCTAAAAACTGTTGCAGCTACATTGGCAGTGCCATGGCAGATTTAAGCAGTCAGTTGAAAAGGCCAGTAGCCATCAGGGAACCACCCATGCCTGCCCACACACAGCCGGGCTGGGCAGCACTGTGGGATGCAGCCCTGAAGGTGCCTGCCTGCTGGAGGCACACGCTGCCTCTGCTTGGGATGAAACTCATCTCAGAGCCTGTGGGCAGCAGGATTCAGTAGAACCCAGGAGAAGGACGTTTTCTGGGGAAGGAAGGAGGCAGAGGCTGATAGGAACTGTTGGAGTGAAAAAGCTGCAGGGCAAGTGTGTGTTGAGTGTTGAGCACTTCGGAAAACCTGGTGTTCCTCTGCAAAATGTTAAAGTGGCTGTGGGGTGGCACAAAGCTGGGCTTGAACCTAAGCCCTGACACCACTCCCCACGCTCCCTAGCCCTTCTCAGTATGCAGCCTTGGAAACAAGATAGTCCTTCCCTGTTCTCATTTCCACCAGGAGTCCCTGCTCTGAGCCAGCTGAGTTTTGTGTTGAAAAGAGAAAACTTGCAAAAAAAAAAAAATGCCCATAAACACCCTGCACCATAATGGGAGAAGGATAAAATCTTGTCATTACTGCATATGGGATATCTGGGTTTCTGAAAGGTTTTTGCTTTCCTGTACAGCCTGAAATGGACCAGCCCCTGTGAGAGCTCAGCCCTGTTGCAGGAAGCTGGTGCCACAGTGATCCCTGGAGACTCAGCTGGTGTAAAAGGGGGCTCTGCAAGTCTCAGTAGCCCTGATGCAAGACCTCAGATTTAGGACAGCTGAGCTTGTCACCCTCAGGAAGAGCCACAGGGGCCACAGCACTGGGCACAAGAAGGCTGGAGGGCATCTGCTGTCCACCTGTGTTGGCAAAGCTTTTTCCCTCTCTTTTTCTTCTCATATTGTGTTACCTGTAATCGCTTCTGGGAACAAGTGTATTTTAAGAGACGTCTTTAGAACTGCCCAGTGACAGCTCCCATTCGTACATGGCTCAGAGTGCATTTGAATAAATCGAACCACAGTTTTATCCAGGGGCTGTGCTTGCTCCCTCAGGCTTTTCTCTCCGGAGATGCCTCAGCTGCCTGACTTCTGCCGTTGTTGCAGGTGGCACGATGCCTCCGTGCTTATCCCTGCCAGCCCTGGCTGACTGGTACTGTGTGCTGGCACACCCTAGCTGTCCTGACAGGTCCTTGACTGTTTTTCTGGATGGGATGGATTGGCACAGGCCATCAGCAGAACCCAGAATTTTTCTTTCCATCCTTTACTGGCAGTCTTTCAGCTGATGTTGGGAGGACCTTATTTGCTTTCTTCTTCAGCTAAGAATTTCCCTTGGCATTAGAAGTATCAGCAATGGCACTGACACTGGCAACAATTCCAGAGTATTTTTTCCAGCTCCAGTGAGAGGTGAGTTATGACTCAGTCGGACACCAAATGATTCTGGGTGTCGATGTGTGTAGGATATAAAAGTGTTTTTTGCGTGCGGATGCTGAGGCTTCTGTTCATTTTCTGATGCTGTTGAAGGCAGCCTGAACTGAAACAGAAGGATGAAGTGTATGACCTCTGCAGACCTCTGGCATATAATCAGCAGCACGAGCTCCCTGAGACAGGGCAAGAGGCTTTGTGGATTACTGCCCTGGTGTCAGGTTAGTGCCAGGGTTTTGCTGTGGAGGGTCACTGCAGTTTTTTGCATGCCAGATGCTTAGCTACGGAACAAGGCACATGGTCCCAGGTACAGCCCTGGATGCTGGGGCTAGGTTAGGATTTCAGCACGTGCAGAGATGCTTATGCATGTCACACCCTAAAGCAAATGAACAAAATGTACATTGCAAATAATTGCTCAATAAGAGAGGAGAAGCAGAGGGTGGGATGAGCCCTTGGGCTTTCCCACAGCACAAGGCAGAGGCAGGGAAATATTTTTCCTTGCAGTTGACCATGTCAAGCTCTTGTTTTCTTCTCTCCCAGCCAGAGACTCTGCTCGGTACCAGATGCACTCTCTCCACTTGATGCTGCCTTGCTTTTGCAGCCTGACCCGTCAAACTGAAACAATACAGGACATGTTTTACAAGGTACTTCTGCAGTGGGGAGGGAGAATTTGTAATTTTATGGAGCTTGTAAATTGAACTTGTAAAGTCCTTTAAAGCCCATAGCTTGGGCACTTCATCCTACTGATGCTTAGGGATAAAGGCCAGCAAGGGCAGAGGTGAAAGGGGCCAGATTCATTGCTGAGATGACTGCAGGCATTGGAGCTTACAGAGGGGAGGAGTTTGGTGTAGTTTAACCACTAGCTTTACAAAATTGGCCAACAGTCCGTCTCCCTTGCAGTTCTTAGGAGTCTGAGCTATACGAGTTATTCATACAAGTCATAGCCTTGTATGAATATGTGAGTACAAGACTCCAAGTCAATGCAGCTGAGTCAGGACCCAATTGAAGTGCTTTTGGCTTGCACTTCACCAAATACAGCAGCACCTGGGGAGACAGCTTACCCCTCTGGCAAATTTGGTTTGTGTGCCTCAACGGCTGGGGTGAGCATTCCTGGCCTGCAATACCACAGGAGTGCAGGGTACCTGCTGAAACAGCCCCGGAAAGGAATAAACAGCCACCCATTGCAAAGCACCAAGCATGAATGTAATCGAAGGCAAACTATAATAACAGTGAGTATAACAGCAGGGCTTCTAATAAAGGCTGTTCTGTGTTCTGAGCCCAGGGCTTTACCTGCCACTGTGGCTCTGCAAGGTAATTATTCCATGGGCAGCCGGGATGATTGATGGAGATATTCATTAAACACAAACCTGACACTTTGCTCTCTAAGCCCAAATAATCCAACCAGGCTGTCCCTGAACAGGGCACCCTCCCCTCGGCACGTTTTTCAGGGGGGGTTTCAAAAGAAAACCAGCAGTCAAGTACCAGAGCCCAGACCCAACGGGGGGATCCTGGCTTGCTTCTGAGAGCCGAGGGCAGGTGCTCAGGCTGGAGCCAGCTGTGCACACACGGACTCTAAGCAGAGAGTATTAGGCTGTGACAGCTGCAGCTGGCTCTGAAATAAGCACCAAGCATGAAGAGATTATGATAGATTTTACTTGTATTATGAAACTGATTTTACATCATATATGAGGCAAAAAAATGTCTGTCTCTCAAAGGGATGGAAATCCTTTTGCAGGGCCAGAACCGCCAAGAGAGCCAAGCTCAAGGCTGCTGGTGGGGGTCAGGCTAATGGAGCATCTTCTCTGCACAGGGACTGCTCCACAGTACATGGCACAGAAAAAGAATCTGTATCTGATAGTCTGACTTCAGTTTGGGGGAAAAACAAACTTTTATTCTTTCTCTCTTCTCAACAGTTTTCCAGTTTCTTTGCTATTTTTGACCAAGAACCAGAGTGCTTTGGTCCAGCTGTTTTTGTCTGCACCATAAGTAGGGGACAAGCCAGGGAGGAAGGACTCACCTCACCTCCCTTCATCATCACCAGCAAGCATCATAATTCCCATCTGGGACAATCGTGTTGTGTTTGCTGCATTTCTAGGATGAAGTGTACATCTCATCCTTCCACATCCTCCTGGGCTGCTGCAAGGACCTGCCCATCTGTTTTAAACAGGCTTGGAAAGAAATGGCCTCAGAGCAGAGGGCACACAGAGCGATGGGTCCCCAGGGCAGCCGAGCCCAGGGCCCTTTCTGTCACTCCTCTACAAGTGGGGAAGTTTGGTCTGCACTCAGCAATTCCTGTGCCATATAGATGTTAAGTGCTAATCTATACAGAGATCAATCTTACAGTGGTAAATAATACTAATGGCATAACTAGCACCACCTCGTTAGTCCTCTAGTACCTGCTCCCCAGGACAACAGCATGTAGGAGAATAAAACATCCAGCTTGAAAAAACAACCCTCTAACTCTTTTACTACTATCTCTGCAGCTATTGACATGTCAAAGCTGCTAGTAAAGGGCCTCTGTTACTGGTGAAAGGCTGTACAGCTTGTTGTGAACTTTTATTAATATATTGAACGATGTAATTTGGAAGCAAAAGAGTTATGTACTCATTTCTGAAGCAGATATTTCTGTGTGACTGAAATATCACCTAATTTCCCTTCAGTTAATATGACAAAACAACGTATATGTCAAAACTAAAGGAAAGCATTAGCATATGATGAAAGCAACAGATTATAACTTCAGACCTTTTAAAACTTTGGTTCACGTGTCTTAAAAAAACTTCCAGTTTTGAACACCATAAAGTCCCTACAGAATGCTACCAGTGTCTACTACCTTCAACTGAAATTAGTTTTTTTTAAAAATTCTTCTGCTGAGAACTGGCATGTCTTGGGCAGTGACCAGGACCCATGACAGCTTAGCAACAGCTCTCTAAGCAGGCTAAGGCCTGCCAGGAGCAGGTGAAGGGCTTGTTATAAGCACCTGGTGAAGGAAACTGTGGGATCTTGGTTGAGCAAATCAACAGGTTTGTCTCAGGATGGACGGGGCATCAGCACGGAGTCACTGCTGGAGGCAAGAGACAGGATTTGGCAGAGCTGTGCTTGGACTCAATGCTGTCTCCCTGCACCATGCCAAGGCCCTGACTAGCAAGGGCAGTGGGTGGGAACCAGGGTCTCCTGGCCATTTTGAAGGGCAAATATTCACAAAAGTGGATGTTTTTACTCTTTCAAAGCCAGCGAAAGGCTTGTGGTTCCCAGGGCACATCGGACCCCCTGGGATGGATCCTCACTTCCTGCAAACCAGGTGTCTGCATGGGGAAGCAGGATGCACCACAGCTTCAGGCTCTCCTCACGGCACTGTTTAGTCACTGGGGTTATGGGAAATAGCCTGAACCATCCAGGAACTGACAGTGGACCCCATCCTGTTATCATGCTCTATGATGGCCTATCAGGAAATGACATAAATACCCTCGTTACTCTCTCTTTTATTTTTCATCATTGTGAAGCATCTTTTTTGTTTTGTTTCAGCTGGCAGTAGGCGACCAATCACAGCGCTCTGGCTCCCCACATCCTGCTGGGCAAGGTCTGCCTCTGTCCCTCTGAGAATCGGGCAAAGGATGTGTCTGTTTGCCGGTGTTTTTTCTTGCTGCCCCAGCGGTGTTGCCTGGGTCAGGAAATAAACCTTTTGGGAAGGGGCAGGAAAGCAGGCTTTTATTGAGCTGCCTGTGCTGAATGTCCACAGCGAGGTGGGCACCGTGCGTCAGCCGGGACAAGCGCTGTGAGAATGAGTTCACACAGCTCTGGCTGTTTTGATCCAGAGTGACTCCAGGTCGCTGACCCCTTCCCTCTTGGAAACCTGCATCTGTCTGGAGTGACCTTTACGGCAACATTTTAAATTTAACTTTTGCACTCTGCATCCTGCCTATGCTGAGAGGGGAAGCTCCCTTTCCAAAGAGCTTTCCATCCTTGGAAATACATTGAATAGTACTGCCAGTGAATTGCCTTCTGAGAGTTACACACTGAACTGCTAACCAGGAGAGGGCCAGTGAATACAGGGAAGACTTCCCCAGCTTGGTGCCATTGTTTTTTCCTGCTATGGTCACAAGCTCTTTGAGGACAGCAGCATGGATATCATGGTTCATGTGTCTGACCAGCATCTGGCACTGAGCAGGCACCAGCCTGATAACCCTGGAGGAACCCTCTTACTCTTGTCTGCTTTTTCTGCTCTGAACTGCCCAGCAAACGGCCAGGGAGACCTGTCACAGGGTGATTTTCTGATTTACAATGGGACTGTGGTTGAGTATTCCTAGCTCAGTTAATAGCTGTTTTGTTAACTCCTAATTTCTCCCATAATCTGTATATTTTTGTCCCAGCTAGGGCATGGTCTGTGATATATGATGGAAAGCTCTGCCATTAATCATGTGCAAGTGAAAGTATAAACTGGTTTTATTAGTTTTTGGTGTGCCAGGCCACATAAATTAACTGGAGCATGTGTTTAATGGGTCCTGAGCAGTGTCTCCTACCTTTCCTGGTAAGTCAATATGTCACCCAGGAACTTACTCTATCTGCACCAACAGCAGGACCACAGACACTCTCGTGCTACCCTTGGGGTGACTTTTGCCTACACGGCATTTAGGGCCTGCCTATCCCTGTGCAAGGGGTCTTTACAATGACTGAAGTTTATGGATGAAGCTAAGGCAAAGTGAGGTGGCACAGTGGGGGTGCTGCCAGTGTGTGCAGCAGCAGGAGACCAGCCTGTATCTCTTGAGTGAGACTTGTGAGGCAGAAGTGTGAGGCCAATGAAAACTTCCTGAAACTATTTCACTGCAACCCAGGATGCTCTTACATCTAAAACTCATCTGCTTAGGACAAAGCTATGAGAAGAACAGCGATTCAAGTCTTTATGGTTCCAGTGCACTTGCATTTCCTATGGTGCACTGTCAGCATCACTCCAAGGGCCTGGGTTTTCTTGCAAGGAAAGGGTGTAACCAATTCATTAGCTGACCCTGCCATCCTGATTTGCATAGGATTCTTCTGCTCTCTAACTCTGGAATAATAGTGGTGATTATAAACACATGATGGAGAGGGGTGAGGGTGGTGAAAACCATTGTAATCACACATGGGGTGACGTGCTGACGGACGGGCTGTGGTTCAGGATCCCGGGCTCTGGGCAGCCTGCTGAGCTCCCACACAGCGCAGGAAATCCCCCAGAGCAGCTCAGCAGCTTTCCTGCAGGAATTCAGCTGTCCCCACAAGGGTCCTCCCGACACAGAGCTGCTGCCATTGAGCAACAGAGAAAATATAATATTGCCTCTATGAAATGCTGTCATCCAACTCCCGGATCAGAGCCTGTGATCCTGCACGTGCAGTCTAGACAGCCTGTGTCTCAGTCCCGCAGCTCAGAGCCCCTGGATTGGCAAAGCCAGGGCAGCTGGAGCACTAAGTGTCCGTACTGCTTTTGTGTGCTCCTCCAAGGATGCAGAGACTGATCTGGTTCTCACACAGACTGGAGACTCATTTGGGCTGATCTGACTCAAGCTGGCTGCAAAGCCCCTGAGCTTGATCCGGTATCATAGGTGGGCTCACACTCTCTCCTGACCTTAAATATCCTCTCTTGATCTTATTAAGCTACTCAAGTTTTGCTCAAAATACCTTCCATTCTTCCTAGTGCTATCAGAAGAACCTTGGCATGAGAACCAGATGTGGTACTTGCTCTCCTGGCACCCATTCAGTTACACACAGACTATTAATCTGTGCAGGAGTGTGTTATAAATTATTTGATATGTATGTAAATCCCAGAGCCAGAGTGTCGTTTTTGGCAGCCTCTTCCACAAGCTGATGTACAAAACTCTTTTACTTGAAGACTGAAAATGATTTGCTGGGTCTCACACTTTCCATATGAATTTATGGGGACTCTGTGTGAAAGAGATGGACAACACCAGGCTAACCTGCCCCTTGTTTTGGGGAGCTGTCAGATCTTCCTCCTCCCTTGTTCCACATGAATGCAATTTTCTGGCTTGTTCCCATCACTCTGATGTTTCCTAAATAGCTGCAGATAAGAGTCCAGTGACTTGGTTGTCATGCTCTTTTGAAAAATTTTCACCATGATTTTTCTATTATTCCCTCATTTTGTTTTGCTTTTGTCTTCTGATTTTACTTGCTCAGAGAAGCAAAGTGAGAGAGGATGTATAGCTTTGAGGGAAGAAAGAATGGTCTTACAGACTCCTCAGAGCATATGGACTTTTCCCTTTTAACTCACAAACACAGAAATACTTTAGGTTACTAATGGCCAATGCATCAGCAGGAAAAAACTCAGAATCTGAATATACTTACAAAGCCAGCACTTATTTAGATAGGATGAATTAGACCATTTACTTTCTAATTGAAAGTTTTTACTTTCTAATTTTATTTCTGATGCAGACTAGGATCTCCTGTCAAGGGAGAAGCAAGACTCCTTTTCTGGGTCTAAAAAATAAAGAACTGAATAGTTCATATAGAAAGGAAGATGTATTTCGTAACACTGGCAATTAGCAGTTAATTTTGAGGCACCAGTGTTTCTAGCATCAATTCATACATAGTATATCTTGTCTGGTGGTCTCTACCCTAACTCAATA
This sequence comes from Bombycilla garrulus, assembly GCA_013400315.1. Classification (NCBI taxonomy): domain Eukaryota; kingdom Metazoa; phylum Chordata; class Aves; order Passeriformes; family Bombycillidae; genus Bombycilla; species Bombycilla garrulus. Next base: position 460,346 of record VXBU01007090.1, read on the forward strand.
ACTACCCTTCTCATAGATAAAGACGTTTGTGTTCCTGATAGAAAATGACCATTTTTTATTCTATGGAAGTCTGTTTTCCAGTGTATCTTTCAGAAATTATTTCTGTGATCAAATTGCCACATTTTGATTGTGAAAAAAGAAAATAAAAGAAAAAAAAAAGAAAAATATATTTCTTCTTACCATGTCTTTCTTTTGTCAATGGAAATAACTAACCTCTCATGTCCTTAAAAGGTCTCATGTAGGCCCTTTGGTAACTGGTTTGGGAATTATTCTTGCAATTTCCTGGCTACTGACTTGGCACTGCTGGATATTTTTCTGGTGCAGAAAATACCAGGGGGGGAGGGGGCGCCCCTTTCAGTAGGTATAAGAGTCTGAAGAAATGTTTGAATAGTTACTTGGCTCCAGTGCTTAAAAACACTCCTGTTTCCAGACTGGCCCCTATTTTTCTCCTAAAAACATTCCCTGATTTGTGACCTATCTGCAGGTGCCTGGGTTTTTGTTGGCTGAGTGTCCACGTCCTGAAGTGACATTGACTATTTGAGGATTTGTTTCTTGCCTTGCAAAGACATTTAAATTTCCAGAGCCAGAGACCCCATGACCATGGGCTGGTGGTTGTGTTTGTTTTCACACACCGAGGAGAGGGGATGCTGCAGAATGGCTGTTGGAGGCTCACCCAGCTCTGGCAGGTGCTTGGGTTGAGATCATGCTGGGAACTTGAATTGTTGCCAAACTGGTGTGAGAGAGGATCATCTCATTCGTCCTTTTTCCACCCAGCTGTTCTGTGTCGGGTGTTTGTCCTATCAGCTCACACAGCAATGCTCTGAGCACTGCAGCCATATCCCAAATACGTCCTTCCCTTGTCACAGGCTCATATTTTCACTTTCATAACCTGCTGTGTCTACTGGGACTTTTCTCAAGGGTTAAGTCCATTTATGACTGAGCAAGACCATGGGTTAAGCCTGAAAATACCTCAAGGCTCTCTCAGGACTTACTTTGTGTCTATCATGGTCTTAATGGTCTGGGCATGGGGTGGCTGCTTTGTGCAGCTCTCCCAGGGATTTCCTGGCTGCCACTCTGCCATTTTACCTGAGGAGGGGAGCTTGCAGCAGTAGTTTCTGTTAACTTCTCTTTTTCCCTTCATAAATCTGCAGGGAGACATAGTGAGCAAAGGATAGTCTCACTGTTTGCACCAGGTTTTGATGAGTGCAGATGAGCTGCACACTCCTCAGTTATGGGGAACCCAGGGCACACCCAGACATGTCTATGTTCAAAAATCAGGGCTGAATCCCTTCTGTTCAGTGTTGTGTCAATCCGTCCAAATTCCCTCTGAAAGCCAGGCCAGAAACACTGATACATCTAAAGAATTTATGCCAAAGCTGTCCCCAAACTTGGAAACCCAAACGAGACACAGGCTCCTTCTAGGAAGGATGTTAATACATGAAAGTGTGACACACAATGAAAAAGAGATTACTGGACAAAGAGCTGTGTTATCTTATTGCTTTGCAGTAAATATGGATTATGTGTTTGACAGATTTCTACTCTACTGGCCTATAACTCCCCCCAACAGGAAGACTTATTTTAACCCGATGGATCACACTTTTACTTGTTTTTCTAAGAGCAAACCATCTGTGCACTGGGGAAGTTTTTATGGCCTATGAAAGAGTACTTATAGGTGCAAAATATCAACATTCCTGTAAAATTAAATTAATTACCTGTTGGGAACAAGGATTCCTTTCTCCCTTGTTTAACTAGAATTCCCAGGTCTGCCCTCCAGTTCCCTTCGAAACTGGGAACTCAATCAGATTAATCAAGGCGAAAGGCATTTCCGCTCGCTATTCAAAACATTGCAACTCCCCTTTGTCCTTATCATGGAGCTGTTCAATCACTCAGTGCCACAGAGGAATGGGATTGGCTGGGGGACAGGGACAATGCATGTGCTTCCTTTGACTCAGATCTACCTTCCTTCCTTCAGAGGCACTGTAGCACCTTCTATTGCTTGGAGCCCAAAAGCAAAAGCTGCTCCTGAGGGATGCAGTGACATGGTCTGAGCAAATGGACTTGCAGAGGTGAAGGAGTCTAGATTATAATTTCATTGGCACATCTTTCCTGTATAGATGAAGAGGTCTGTGCTTCATTTTTTGCTCTTTTTCTCTGAGAATGATTACATGACTCCGTTGTCTTTCCTTTATATCTCACGTGGCATCAGCTATGCCACATAGTTTGCTATCACATCCTTTCCTTTTGTTTGAAAAGAGTGTATAAATGTAACAGATAGCTACATTTTGGCAGGAATATGCTCAAAATTCAGAGATGAAGTATAAATTGTTATGGGTAGCATGATATGGAAGGAAGAGATGCAAAACAGACATAGCTCTGCAGGAAACTGCATAAAGTCAAGAAGCCACTTTAGTAGAGATCTGGGGAGAACTTTCTTTACAAAAATCAACTGATTCCACAGAAAATAGATCCTTCCACTACTGAAAGCAATACACTCTCAAATGCCCAGTTGGCATTTATCTTTCTGAAAAGCATTTTAAAGTCAGAGGAACTTCAGAAGCAGCTCATCTGTCAATTATTTTAATCCCCAACTATAAATATGGAGAAATCATAACCACATTGGTGGAATCCCTAGCTGCTAAAACAGTTTAAGGATCTGTAGGCAAAAACTTTGCCAGTTTAGCTTGTGCTGCTGACCATGTAGTGCCCTTCTGGTTATAGCCTTCATGGCTGTCTCTAGAAAACCTGCATGTGAGAACATCAACTGCAGAGATGGGCTGACCACAGACACGTCCCATGTCCTGGGATAACACACTCCTCCACACTGCAGCCTCAGTCACTGGAGAAAACTCCCCATGATCCTTGCAGCAATTGTGATTTAAAGCCATTAGCAACAGGCAGAGGAACAACAGAAAGAGCTAGAAGTTATAAATTTTTACATTCTTACAGTTGGTTCTGGAGACTTGATGTAGTTGATTCAGGAAAACACCTGCATTAGAGATGGAGAAGATTCTTTGTGTACCCCACATCCCAGCACAGAACCTTTCCTTACAATCCTGCGTGCCACTGGTGCCAGCAGTTTTTAATGTCTTGGACAATTGATTTCTTTCTCTCACTTCTCTTGGAAGATGATTAGAAGCCATCAGCCGAATGTCCTTCAGTTTTAGGTTATCATCTAGCTTGAGCATACTCATGGTGTTTGGTATCAGTGCAAGCCCACAGCCAGATGTAGAGCTGGATCTGAGCTGGCTCAGCAGGAACTCCCTGCTGGCATGGTCTGCCTGGGGAGTGGACAGTGAATGTTGGCATGTGGCTCACAGGAACTCGGCACCTTTAAGACAATTCTGTGGCTGTGTTCACACCGGAGGAGGAGTTTCCCCCTTTCTTTTTGTCCATGTGACACACATTGAAGGATCCCTGAAATATTAAAATAAACAGAAAGCTTGACTTGCAGAACCTGTCTGCTAAGCCAGGAATCACATTTCTTGCTGCAGTTTCAAACCGTCATCCGGAGATTTGTAAAACATTGACAAAAAACCCTTTGCCCCCAGAGCTTTCAACAAAAACAACAGCCAGTACTCGCACCCATCCCTGAGAGAGCAAATATATTAAAGTCGGTCCCCGCTTCACTCTCCTTGCTTTTACCCTCACAAAAGGAGAACCTCTGAGCATATTCTACTTTGTAATTTCAATTTCTTTTCCATTCCTGCTATTATAAGTGATTTAAGGATTAGAAGGCCCCAAGGTGCCAGATGTGAGGGAAGCAGGCTTAGTGGATGTAGTAAAAGAAATGTAAGGAAACCCCCTGATCTAAAGGCCCATTTCCTGCTCACTCTCATCACTGCCTGCTTTCCATGGGGAATGAGTAATCTGTGTTCCACAGAGCACTGCCAGCTTCTGAAGTGGGACTGCTCTGGGGCTGCCTTACTACTGCAAAGTGCAGTAAAGCACAGGGTACCCGTGAGACAGAGCCTCTAAGCCGATTACAGATGGATCTAAGCAGGTGTTCTGTAGGTGCTGGCTCCCTAAGCTCCATTCCTCAGAGACTCAGTGGCCACCACACACACACACACAAGGACAGTGCAGGGTTAGTTTGTGACTCACCCAGGAAGTCTGTGGCACTGCCAGGAACTGCACACAGGTCTGAAGGATGAGTGTTTATATTCTGCATGGTAGGCTTGGCTGTTTCTCCAGCTACATTTTAATAAAATGCCTGTTGCCATCTCTATTGTGAAAAGAGGGACTTCCCTAAATTACTTTGTTTGAAAAAAATCTCAGTGAATAGAAATAATGAAGAATATTCATGACTGAGGTTTGAGCTTCCTAATAACTGAAAAAATTTTTATCCCCTGACACTTCTTGGCACTAAATACATACTCAGAAGGATGCTGGGAATGGCTTATTTGACTGAGATGCTTGTGAATTTATGTAGAGTTTTTAGGTGATGATGTTTTATGGAATATATCCCAGATCCCTCTGTCCTTGTGTTTGGAGAGAAGGATCCACCAACTCTTCAGCTGAAAAAAAATTTGAATAATTGCCAAAGGTGCTTGGTGTTCTTGTCTACCCTTTGCCCCTCTACAATCTTACGTAGTGGGATTTGAGAAGATACATGAAGTGAAAAAGCAATTTCATTCTACATCCAAGCAAGCCAAATAACACTATCCCACCCTTAGGACCAACATATTTCCTAGTAGCAGCTGGAAGAGTATCCCAGGTTAGGTGTTCAGTGCTTCTAGTAATCCACAGTCAGCAGCCAGTTCTAAATTGTTTTTTTTTTTAGTGAAGAAATACCAGTCCCACAGACAGATGGGCTTTTTCCTCCTCTGGTTTTCTTAGGAAATACTCTTTCACTTGTTTGGACATACAGATCTTGCTCATCTTAGAGTAAGGACAGCATGGATAGAGAGAATCCTCCTCTCACCTATCCACTCAGCTGGGGCTGCTGAGCAGAAGCAGTGCCCTAACTAAGATCCCTCCATCCTGTCAGCTGAGGTGAACTTTGAGAGCAAAGTTGGAAAGTTTCATATATGCAGAGGAGACCTCCAGTCCTTCTGGTGAGAGAAAGGACAGAAAGGTGCCAGACAAGAGATAAAGCCTTTCTAAAGCAGCAGAGAGGGAAAGGTGCAGCTGTCTGGGCTGCTGTGCTCTAGGTGATGGGAGACAAAACCATCCAAAACACCATCCCACGGATGAATGGGAAACCTTGTTTTGCCTTGGGGATGTTCACATTCAGTTTAAGAGAGAGGTTTGCTCATATAGGCCCCAGGGACCAAAGAGGCCAGGAAAGCACAGACTTAACATCTCAACAACTCACGGAGGAGGTGATAGAGAGATGGTGCAACAAAGGAAGGCATAAAATTGTAAGCTTTTATTAGGTGCGGATGATAACAAACGCGCTAAGCAACCACTGTGCGTTTGGCATCCCAGCAAAACTGACTCCAGGGCTGGCACCTAGGGAAATGAGCTCTCCAAACTGTAAAGCTCAAGAGCTTTGCTGAAAATCTATGTCAGCTCTTTCTTTATCAAATGCTGCAGGAGATCAAGTGAGAAAATTTATTTCACCTGAATCTGCAAATCGTTGCTAAGTGATTGGGCTGATCTATGCACACAGCAATAGCATCTGGCTGGCTGGCTGAGCGCTTTGCAGCCCTTCAGCCACAAGTGCTGGGAGCAAGGTGTGAGGTGCTGAACTGAAATCGCCAGCTGACAACTTCCAGGGGAGCTTGGGAAGCTCCCTGCAGCCTGTTCCCTCTTACACTCCCCGACTCCCATGACCTCTCCACAGATGCGAAAATGGCACCTGAGAGGCCTGTGTGCAGAGCTGGTAATTTGTCCTCACCCAGTCTATTCCAGTATGCAGAAACATGCATGGTGTGAGAAATGTGTCCGTGGCATAAAGCCAGAGCCAAAACAGACAAAGAAATAATGTTTACCCCCAGGGCCTTTCTGACAAACAATAAAAAAGCAATAGAGTCAAGATAGATTACGCGTCAGCTAAAATATTACCTCTTCCTGCCAATTCTTATAAAAGGAGGCAAAGCTGCTCTTCATGCTGAACTAAAACTTCTGTTAAAATACTCAAGGAAAACGATCATTTAGACAGCATCTTTCTTTCTAGCCAATGACAATAATACTCCTGTTAAATCTTTATTGTGACAGTCTGCTTCATGTGATGCAGCAGGCAGTTTGTTTGACTACAGAGCCGCACAAAGGACTAGAGGACTTAGAGCCCGAGATGAACACTCTGGTGACAACATCTTCACAAGCAGAGAAATGAACTAATTCCACTTTCATCACATACAGAAAGCAGCCTTAGGTTGGTTGTTGGGTGCTTTATGCCCTGTGCAAAACCCCTTTCCAAGCCATCAAGGAAACGATTGCCACTTGGACATCAGAGGGAATGACAAGCGGGAATGCCAGCCTGCCTCACCTGGGCCAGCAAACAGCAGCCAGCTCCCGACTGGATTCCTGTGCTCACCTGAATGGCTCTGAACAACATGGAGATGAATAGGCACCGTGTGAATATTTTATTCAATAAACTTGGCTCTGCTGTTGTGTGGAGGGTGAGGCATGTGATTTATTACTTACAAGAATTTGGACAGCCCCTGGCTTAACGTGAAAACACTGGCAAGTGTCAGGAAATTCATGAACTTTACACACATGATTATCGATGACTTTTATTAGCAAACAATTCTGGATAACCTCCCTTTTGCAACAATGCCAGTGGCCAAGCAGAGCAAAACACCCATGTGGGCCTAAGGTGGTAAATCACACACCATCATCTGCAAATAACCCACAGCCAGAGATTTGTCTGTGTGACATCAGCAAGAGGCAAAGGCTCTGCTTAGGAACAGGTTAGGAAAAAAGAGTTTACCCACTTCTACAAAGATGGGTAAGTTTCCAACAGGCACCACCTGTAGCAGTGTTCAAGACATAGGAAGCCATACCTCTCTCCATGAAATCTGATGGGCGTTGCTCAGAGTCTCTGTGGATATCTATGCCATGACATGAGCTGATAAAAGAGACTCATGCCTTCTTCAGGGAAAAATATGATCACACAGATGAGATAAGCTTCAGACAGCTTTCTTGGCTTAGCAAAACAAAAACTTCCTGTTACAAAAAACTATTCTCTGCACTCAACAGAAACAAATTTTGAATACTGGGCTTCCATGTTGGTTATTGGATGAAAATACATGTTTCTGTGAGTCAGACAGATCCTACTCACACCTACCCATACTTGTCTAAACCCACAAATCTGGCAGTGGGACAAGCTGTTTATGCACAAGCATCTGTACCTGAAATGAAGAGTGCAAAGTGGCATGTATAAAGTAACTTAATTTATAAAGTAAGATCTCTTTCAATGAAGGTAATTGAAGCATGCAGTCCAGGGGAGATCAGGTAATACAACATCACGCTGTGCACAGACACTGAACATGAAGCTCTGCAGAAAGGACTTGTTTACTGTGAAAATTCACCACTTGTCCCACTTTGGAGTTAGGAGATTGTTCACATTTTAATTAAGTACTTAAACACATGCTTAATCAAACCTATTCAAGGACAAACTGTAATGGAAACCAAGCCCCTCCAGGTGCTTAAGAGTGAAGGTAATTGGGATTATTAATATAAGCATTCCTACCTGGGTGAAAGGCAAACTAAGAACGGCCTTTCAAGTAAGAATAGCAATGGAAAACTAAGAAATATATCCAGAAGTAATAAACCCCATTACAGCCAAGAAGGATGAGTCCCTCAGTCAGGAAGCACTCATAAATACCTAGTTCTGTTCTGATTTTTTAAAGAAATAAGGCATATTTCTATCTTTCAGTGATAATGGCATCCTCTCTGGTTCATCAGAAACCAGGAAAACTTCCAATAGGAAGCAGTCAGCTGCTTTAAAATCAGCGGAAGTGGAGCTGTATGATCTGCTACTGTTAGACTGAAGGAACTTTAGATGAGGGAAATTCCACAAGACTGAAGAGAATTGCAAAAAGTGCCAACATTTGAACGGGGGTGGATGGAAAATCCCAAGTAACTCAGTTAATCAGATATTGTTTCTGGGCTCAGTTGTGAAAAGATTGATAATGGATACAAGCAAGAACTTGAAGAACTTAAAGGCAGCATTATTTTGCTCCAGTCGGCATAATTGTATGGAAAATAAGTTTTGTCAAACTAACTTTTTTATTAAATTACAATCTTCATTAATTGCCTCTGATACAATATAGAGAGTTTTCTATAAGACATACTTGCACAACACTGACAAAAAGACTGAGCACTCCAGAAAGCAGTGTAGCATTTCTTAAGTTGAATACAATTAGGGAACTGACAGGACACAAAACATTTGTAGATGAGAAACTGTGATGAAATGGGGCTGTTTCTGATAGCATCCTACCCTTGACCAAATACCATCCAGCTTCTTTCTTAAGGATATAGAACGAAATGCAGATTTAAGTGGGGATAGCACTGGAGTGGCTCAGCAAGGGAATGTTGTCCTGTACCAAGAAGCTCTGGATTGTTTCATCAATATGCACTCAAATTTGACCAAATGAAAAACCAAACAGCCAATGTGAAAACTGGATGTCCCACTTCCAATATGTGAAGTTCTAAAAACATTAGAAGGGAACTGGGGAGCACAAAACAATCAGTATAAAATTAAGAGTATTTGAACTCCAAAAGAACAGACTATCAGGGGAGATGAAAATTGTATTATCTTTGCCTGAGGAATTAGTGAGACCACTTCTAGAATATTCTGTCCTGCTTTGGATCTACTCTTCAAAAGAATATGGAAAAAATTGGGATACACTCAAAAATTTATGTCTAATTGAGACAAGGTTTGGAAACAGATGCCAGAAAACAAAGGGCTTGTAGAACATAATCTATGTAATTTGTTGAGGAGAAATCCAAAAGAGACTTTGAGAAAAGCTACAACTTTTACTGTGTTCATTTTTGCTTGGAGTGAAACCAAATTTTAAAACCTGACATCTTTCATGAAATGAATCTCCTGGTCTCTGAGCTGTTCTCATCCCAATGATCCTAAACTCTAACAAATCTTATGCCAAGGGTAATACAAAGATGAATTTTAACTGGAGATTGGTTACATTTCTTTCTAGACAAATAATTTGCTGTGTGTGCAGCTCCAGAATTACACACCCCGATGGCATGACCAAGATTTTCTTGCACCCAGTGAGACCATGTGGCTGAGAAATGATTAGTAAAGGCAAGGACTAAACTGTAAGCATCCTGGGCTCTAATCCCACCTAAGCCCCTGCCTGATATTTTGAATCTGAGCAAGCAATTAACTCCCTCAGCCTCCAGTCCAGCTGTAGAACTGGGAAAAAAAATCAAGATCTTGCTGAAAACCAGATGTTGCATCTCAGCTAAGGTTTATCTCTCAAAAGTAACTCTGTGGAAAGACCTGCTGGGGAATGCAGGCAAGTGGATGAATGGAGACTGATGGAGACTGTAAATTCACACCATTCACATGGATACTTAGGAGTAAATGGGAAGAGGCCTTTCATTCATGATCAGTTTATAGGAGTAGCATTTCCAGCCTCAAATTCACAGTGCAGTGCTGAATTTTGTGGACTTGAAGCCTGGAAAGCCCCACTGCTTCAAGCAGAGGTGGTGGGTTGTAGGCATTTTCTGCTCCCATGGTTTGGAGGAGGCCAGTGAACCCTGCCACTGGAAAGCCCTCAGTTTTAGTTCATATTTATTCATGTGCTCGTTTTTCTTGTTTGGTGAATGTTGCATGCCAATATTTAGTCACTGCTGTGGAAACAGCAACACACGTGCAAAGAGAGAGGGGGAAAAAAAGGAAGGAAAGAATAGAAAACAGTGTTTTAAGACACAACCAATTTGGCTGGTTTTTCCCTCTTGTCTCAGGAATGTGAGTTCGTGTTGCCCATGTGCCTGCAAAGGGAAACAGGAATTGGAAAGGGAAGTGTATCAAACTGTTTACTTGAAACTATGGGCAAGAGGGGAGCCAGAACGTCTGGGAATCCCATCAGGCATCCTCCGTGCATGCACAGCTCCCTGGAGTTGCTGCCTGGGGCCAATGATGCAACAGAGCTGTTGTGTTTTCAATCACCTCCTCTTCCCACCAAACCTTATGGGGGTGCCCTGAGCTCCTCTTGGTGGAGTTTTGTTTCTGATCCTGGGGCACTGGGCAGGCTGGATTGGAGCTGAAGGTGGGCAAGGAGGACCAGAGACAGAGCATCCAGCCATCCATCCCACAGCAGCAAAGAGGCAATGGAGCTCTGCGGCTCCTTCCTTCCTGTTCAGATGCAACTTGCATTGAAAAAGCAGCAACAACAAAAAGATAATACTCAAAAGACTTTTGTTGATAAGACTTATGAAACACTGATTACAAATAAAGTTTTACCAAGTAATATAACAAATTGCCCAGCATCTTAAAAACTTCATTTAAATTGCGGCTGATAATATGTATCTGCTGTGTAGTAAAACTGAAATGACATGGGATTTTCATTACAAGAAAGGGCAAGGGAAAGTCCTTAGGTTATATATTTCATTCAATTTCAAGTAATATTCAATTTGAAAACAAAAAAAAAAAAAAAAAAAAGGAAAATGCAGTGACTGTGATCTCCAGAGAATATTATTTTCTTCATATTTACCCACAAAATAAGGGAAGCCTTCTTTGTTTCTGTTGTGGGAAGTGGAAGAAGGGTATCTACTTGTGATTCAGAGAAGTGCCTTCAATACAGTGAAAAGTAGTTATTATATGTTGCACTTGGCAATGGGAACATCCTGAATAAAGATACCTGGATGTGCATGCAGGAACCTGAGGAAAAGCCTAACCTGGAAGGGAGGTCATCTGGTGCTGCCAGTTAGAGCTGCAGGGTTTGTTCTGCTCAGGCTCTAGTCTTTCAGTATGACATTGCCTGTTGTCAAAAAAAGGCAAGTCTCAGTGAAACTCTGGAGAAAGGGGAGACTGGAACACCCCCCAGGCTTTGGCAGTAGTTATAGAAAATGCGTGTGTGTGTTTAGAACCTTGATTGCAAAATAAAAATGGCATTAAGTTGGCACCAGTAGGGAATTTTATACCCGTCAGTTTTTGCACAGGTCTGTAAATGGCAGAAACTTTCAACTTCTGCCAGAAAAGCATCAGGGTTCCCACATACAAAGTCAGAGAAATGATATATCTATACCAAATACAAGAAATTTATTTTGATTTCAATACAGTCACTCTGATCTAAGAGCAAATAGGTTTGCAGAGGCTTGATATATTCTAAAATGGAAATAGCTTTTGGTATGGAGAGTCACATCTCCCGTTTCTGCAGACAGACCAGCCCGTAGCTTATCAGCACCAACATAAACCTCTTTAGTACAGACATCTAACAGCTACATGAACTTATAATAAAAGTCTGATTTGACCTCTCAGGAGGTAGAACGTTGGAACTGCACACCAAAAGTCATGAAGTACAAAGCAGAAGCTGACCTGCAGCTTTGTCCTCCTCACGCCAGTGCTCTCCAGGTTCATACAACAGTACTTGTGCATTTCTGCCTTCTCTGTAGGCAGGGACTGGTCTCCCTGTTGGGGCCAAGTGAGGAAGAGAGCCCCAGCTGTTGGCTCCAGCCCTGCAGTGCACGGGGCCTTTGATGCCAGGTCCTGGAGTGGCCTAGTGCCAAAGAGAAAGACACAAAACTGCCCTGCAGCACATGTGTGGTGGGATGCCCTCATTGTGAATCTCATTCTAATAACTCAGGGTTGGTCCAAACCTTTGTGCCCTTCCACAATTCAACACTTTAAAATAATTAAAGATAATCTTTACACAGGTGCCAAGCAACTTACAGGTCTCTCTAGGTTTAAAACTAGCGTTGCTGGCTCCCAGGTCTCAGGTGATGTGTGGGCCATGCTCCAGGCAGGTATGTGTGTCTGCTGGTCCCCTTGTCTGCTTTTCCCTGTGGCTTTCTGATTTCCATGAAGAAATTCAGAAGGCAGCCTTTTGGTTGCTTTGCCATGCTCCCATCCAGACCAACAGTATCCTTTCTTGAAGAGGGTGTGTATCTTGTGCCAGGCCCACAACATGAATGTTGAGTACATGCAGTGCCTTTTGAATCACAGGAAGTATGTAGGCTTTGGAGATTATCAGCCCATTATTAACATTTCAGAAAAATATAAAGTGGTTTCCGCTTTATCTGTTTACTCTGTGGCTGATAAAATATTAACATTTTTCAACCTCCACTGAATAATCCCTGGTCCCCATATTCCCAGACAATATGGTGTGTGGCTTAAATGGATCACCCCAAATGAAGCTGTTTCTCTTGGCTACTGTCATACAGGAAGCTGGTGAGAAAAAGGTTGTTTGCACAGGATTTAAGCATTTAAAAAAAATTATGAAAAAGTGATGCTGAGGAAAACATCAGGCAAGTAGTAAAAGTGCTTTGCATGTGTGCAGCTGTTTCCTGGACATTTCTTTCTATTGCAGAGGCACTTGATTCACAGGAAATTCCAGCTCACGTACAATGCCAGTCTCCCCAGAAAATGGGCTCTGGGCTCAGCTGTATTGATCTGCTTTGTGCAACTGGTGGTGCTGGCAATAAACACCATGTGCACACTCACAGGCAGCAGAGACTGTTTGGATTTGATTCTAAATAGCTTTTAGGAAATAATAGTAAATTTGCCTCATCTGTTTTTTCTCATAGTTAAGTTTTAGACCTGCCCAGATTAGATATTGGTCCAGATATTATTTACCACCTACGCTCTGTGGGCAAGCAGCTGGCTCTGGGCTTGTGCTGAGCACCTTGTGGAGTTGTGCTTTTTGGTGAGAGGTCCAGCAGAAAGAAGCAGAACTGCAAATCCACAGGCTGAGGGTCTCACATCAGCCTTCTCTACACATCTACAATTTGTGCCAAGTTTAGAGGTCCTGAGAAATTCATTGCTTCTACCAGCTACTCTTTCTAGAGTGGTTTTCCAAGTTTACAATAGTGACAACACAAGATGAGTACAGACTCCAGCAAGCCCAGATAAACTTTACATGTTTAGCAAGCACTGGTATGGCTCATCTCATGGCAGACCCAGCACTGTTTAGTTCTCATCCGGAGGTGCTGGGAGCAAGACAAGTGCGAGCAGGGTTAGCTGGAGTTCCCATTCTGCTGGGTTGGCAGAAAGCCTCGTGGCAGCAGATGCAGAGGACCTGAGATGATAAATGGACTTTGGAAAGCAACCCAAACATGTACATACAAATTAGTATTTAACATACAGTTGCTATTTGCAAATTATCCCCTTGTGATTTAGCTCTTGAATGAAAGCAACTGTGTTAGCTGAACAAACAGTAGCAGGGGAGGCTGCAAAAACGCAACTCCACTCCCACCACAGCTGAACCCTGGTGAGCCCATAGGCCAACCTGGCCCTGCGTTCACAGGAGGCACAAACACCCCCTCCCAAAGAGCCACCCAGGCTTGGTCTCTTCTTCCACTGTCCATGTGAGCCACCCCTAACCAGCCACTAGCCCTGAGGAAGGACCTGAGACTGTGAGGAAGGCTCTGGTGGCAACCTGCCCTGTGAGCGTGCAGGCCGCTGGTGAAGGGGAGACAGGAGCTCGGCCGTTTGCCAGGTGCTGTGGCAGAAGATGAGCTGGGTCACTACCCCATGTTTTCAATGGGAAGTGATGTCATGGCAACACATGAATCATAAACAGTTTGACACCAAAAGGAACAGGCCACGATGGCCCAACACCTGAGCACCCGCCCCTACATCCGGAGTGACACAGTGGGCTTGACGCAACAGGCCAAGCTCTGACGCGAGTTGTGAACGCTCCAAACCCCAGAACTGCTCCAAACCTCAACAATCAAAACCAGACCTTCCCAGAGGGAGAGGCCCAGTGCTCAGAGCCTGCACTGCTCCTGGGCTGCTTGGAGGGTCCCAGGGCAGAGGGGAGGAAACCAAGGCTGGGGAGCACAGAGCACCCTTGGGGTGCAGTCAGCTAGTCAGTCTGCAAGGTGTTGGACAGCACATCCCACATAAGGAGCCTGCCTGCCTCCAGTAAATATGAGGAGCTGGTGGGCAGCTGCGTCCTGCCATTGTTCCCAGCACAGCATGCTCGGGGCTGGCAGCCTGAGCGCCCGCCCAGATGAGCTCTGCACAAATGTGCTCTGCAGGACCTACCAGGAGCAGCACAATGCACCATCCTCCCTCTGAGTCCACAGCAGGGCTGGAGTTCCGAGGTACCACAAAGGTGGTGTTACTCAGTGGCCTACATTTTGCAGGTCAGGTCTTTCCCAGCCAAAAAAAGAGGAAAAGGATTACATTTCAAAATAGTTTCCCTTCCCTTTGGAGGGAGAAGTCAGAGGTAGAGCCAAACAGCTGCTACTATGCATGATTTAAGGAGATAAGAAGCAGCAGCAAGAGGCAGAGACTGGGATTTATAGCATCAACCCTAAAAATAGTTGTTAAGAGAAAGCCTAAGCCTGGCAAAGCCTCACTGGGAGTTGCCCCATACACAGTTGCTAAGCTCAGCAGATGGCATCTGGAGGGGAGGAAAAATTTGCCTTTGAAGAGTTTGTCTCCACCACCACCACTTGCACCCAAGATACCACGTTACACTTGAGGTCCAAGTGTAAACCTTTTGCGTGGATGTCCCTGGGAGACAGGTCACACTGAAATAGGCTGAAACAGAGCTGTCAACACGGCAGCTCACACAGGCTTATAAAAATAAAGTACAACTGAAGCCAATATAACTTCCTCTTCAAGCATCTCTGAGCAAGGAAACAACTTGCCCAAGCAGGTTGGTGGCAGACATTAATGTCGAGAGGGGCTCTCTAGGCTGCATTCGAGCCGAACTCGAATGACATGCCCAAGTTGGCAACCAGACCTGGAAAGATCTTCTGCATGTCGAGTCTAGCCCTCTGCAATCGCAGACAACCATGTCATATAAAACCATTTAGCTTTGCTAACTATGCTGCTCATCCCTTCAAACCTACCAGGAGTGTTTTCAGACCCTCTCTTGGCTACTGGCGTCGTCTTTGCTTTTCCTGCTAAAATGAAAGTCCCTAGGGCAGTGGGACCAATAAATACACATTCCACACTCAATTGGGAAAGCCCATCTGCCCTGAGAGAAGAAATAAATATAACGACAAACCCTAGTGAGGCTGAGATCAATAAGTACTAGAGCTGTCAGCTCCTCTACTGGAAAAGAGCTTTCTACTTGCATTTGCACTTAATGTCATCCACACACAAAAAAGACACTGGTGCTGTTGCACAGGTATGTATTATATAGTCTATATTTTGAGGAAAAATGTAGCTATGAAGTATCTGGTTTAGAAGTTGTTGGGCATTTGATTTGGTGCCCAAGAATAATACTTCTCTGGTTTAGCTTTTTAAAAAAATCAAATTAATTTCATTTTAGTGATGGGAGAGGAGCAGATATCTTTTTAAGGGAAAGGTTAAAATAAAAAGATGCTGTCTCTGGGGATTTCTAGCTAGATGCAGAAAAGTCTCTTTTCCACTAAAAGGTAAAATGTTTGATCCATTCCCTGTTTGGCTGTCACTCAGGATGCTGAGCACCATGTAAGCCCAGTCTGTGCCTGACCTGGCCTGGCTCTGCAGAGCCCGTGACAGCGTGCCTGACATGGCTGCACACCTCGTCCTCCCTGCCAGCAGTGGCAGAGGCACTCTCAACACTGGTTTTGCTCAGAATGCCCACATGCTGTTTCTCATAAAACCTGATCTCCTTCCTCTTGATGCAGATGACAGGAACTGGTCCTGGTTTAAGTCACCCAGCCAGAGAGCGCTCACCACAACTGGCCCACAATAACTCTGGAACTGCGGAGAGGGACTCAGGAAGCAATAAATCAACTGTGCTGAGTTATGACATCGGTGACAAAAGAATAGTTTCTCCTCCAGCAAGCCCTGCTGAAGGTCCTTGGTTTCTGAAGGCGCTGTAGTGGCTGGGCTGGCAGGCCCCGCAGTGGAGCAGACAGTGTTTATTTGTCCTAGAAGCACTCTAGAAACAACCAGTGCTGCTGTGGATGGTTTACATACAAGCATAACAAATAGCATCAATAACACTAAAAATTCATCGCTTTGATAACATTTTGAGGCCCCACTGAAAGTTTGTATGTCACTACACTAGGAATATATAGCTTCCTAATAGGAACTGGTTCACTCCTAAACAGTGAAGAGTAATGGAGGCAGCCAGGGCAGAGAATGGTGGAAAGACATCCAAGGTCACACAGCAGCTTGTTGGTTCACCAGTTGTGGTTCAGTGTGTTATTTGCTGCTCCTCACTAATCCCTCTATCATTATTCACACTACAAAAGTATCTTTGAAGCCTCTTAAATACTATTTGACCATTAAATCGCATAATGGAGCAAAGGCAGAATCAGTGAGACTCAGGGAAGCCAGGACCTGTGTCTTGAAAAGCTCCATCTGGTAGAAACAGCTCCTCTTGCAAATGTGTTCCCAGACAAGGTGCAAGCCTGGTGCTGGCTGGGAAACACCTGAACTGCTAATACACTTTGAGCAACCACATCCAACAAACATCATTTTTCACTACAGAGCCACAATACTCCCTAGAAGGAAGCACCGTGACAGCAGTAACTCGTCACTCATTGACTGGGCAGGGAAAGGAGCTAGGACTCCAGGTTGCCAGGCGTGTTTTCTGCTTGAATTACCTTCCTACTCTGATCAAGTAAAAGCAGCCCATACAGTGCTGTGGGGCATCAGAGGCTCATCTGCACAGGGGGTCTGCAACCAGAACGAGGAATCTGACTGGTGGAAACACTGCAGAAGGGGCCTGCACACAGACACAGAGCTGTGTGGCTTCTAGAACTCAGGGTGATCCTCTCTGCACTCCCCTTACTGAAAACCCGAGGGGTCTGGGCCAGTGTAACACACCCCGGCCAGGCTTTCCAGAGCATGGCTCCCTCCAGGGGAAAAGGCAAACAGACCATTTGTTCAACTTGTCTAGATTGTCTAAAGACTCCAAAGCAAACAGCTAAGCATGCATCTTGTAAAAATGTCATGTCCCCCTGTTTACAAGAGATTTCACTGTGATATTTGTTCAGACCCAAGGTAAAGTCACACCAGTGAAACAAACAAGAAAGGAGAAGGAAGTCACACAAAGCACTGAAGATTAAGGTCCCAATCTGCACTGGCAAATGGAGGCTGTTGGATATGGTCACGTCACGTCACCTCCCTCTCTCTCTTCATGCATCAAGTTATTTGTGGCTGAGGAAGGGGACTGTTTTCACAGAGAGCCTCCCAGGGAAGCCTGGTCTCAGCCTGCAGTGAGTGATGTGATCTCTTGGCCACACAGGATTCTCCTGTGGAGCAAGGAGGTTACGATGTTCTTGTTCCACCCTGGAAAGAGGCTGTGGTGTGCAAATCTGTGCACAGCACACCAGAGCTGGGAGCCCCTCCGGTGTCCTGAACGGCTTTCAGAGCGGGGGTGGATGGTGCTGATCTCCTGGAAAAGGTGGCAGCCTCTGCACCTGCAAGGGGGAGCTGACCAAAGGCTCGTGAGGCTCTGCACATCAGGACTGCTTTCCATTCCTGCTGCTCCCATTTACAGAGATTTCTCTGCCGCTGGGAAGTGAGTTGTGGATTCTCCCCTCCACTCCTGTCTGCCCTACAGACAGTACAGAATAAATTGAAGATATTTGACACCACAGAGAAATTTTCGAGGTGCCATAAAACCCTGGTTTATGTGGGATTTAATCCAGTGGGTTACATGTTGGGTGGTGAGAAAAGAGGTGTAAGGGGAAAGTGCTGTGATTTGGCAAATGGCAGATACACAATGTGTAACTGACCCCAGACACAAGTGGTTCCATCAATTCAGGAACTTGTTTATAAATAATTTTAAAAGCCAGCACATGGGCAGATAGAGATGTAAAAGAGGCACCTCTATCCCTCAGGAACTGCTGGCTCCTGTCCATGGGATTTTCACAGAGCACTTCTATCTCATTAAAATAATTTCTTCATGGGCCATGAAATGATTTTCCATGCATGGAAAAGGTTCGTAATGCTCTCAGCTCTGAGCAAAGGAACACACTGAGGATGGATGGCTTGGAGAAGCTGACATTACACCTGGCCCCAAACAGAAAAATGGGAGCAAGATCAAAGCCGTCAACTCTGTGGTACCCTGAAGGGAGATGCTAAAAAAACCAACCTCAGTAGCAGGATTTGAGATCACCAGGCAGACATCACTTACCCAGCTCTGGCTGACACAGTCCAGAGAACAGCTGCAGCTTGTTTCCCACAACAGAAGCCCCTCCCTTGCCTCGCCCTTTACCAGCATTTCTGGGTGAGCTCTCCCCAAGGAGGGAGCACACCTAGCTGCCTCAGCAGCAGAGTGAGAGCCTCTCTTCTCCTCGGGGTGCACCTGGCTCTGAGCTCCCTGCATGTTCCCTTGCGCTGGGGGCTGGCAGTGTTGGACACAACTGGGGGCAGAGGGAGGGAGCTGCTCCAGACTCAGAGCCTCTCCCCACCCCTTTCAGCCATCTCTACCACAGAGCCAAGGCTGCTTTGCAGGGCCCTGGAGCTGCAAAGCTCTTGGGGTAGACTCTGGGCCTGGTCTTCAGCTGCTGAGGCTCCAGGAGTCTTGAGCCCTCTGGAAAAAGGAGTCTAAATGCTGCTGATTTGGAGGAGGCACAGGCTGGAGGAGTGTCTCTTCCCCCACCCCCTGCTCAAGAGGAGGATGCTGATGCTCACTCCCCTGTGCTGCTTGCCAGACCCTTTCTCCCTCCTTCCAGCTCTTTGCTCCCTCCTGTCAGTTTCTTTCTGAGAGGGCTGGATCAAGAAACACACACACACTTTTGATCAGCTTGTACTAAATGAAGCACAATAATTTAGCTTCAAGAAACTTTGGGGAGGCTCACACAAGGCTACAACTTGGCTTTCATTCCAAAAGCCAGGCTACAGAAAACCCCCCTTGAGATAATTTTACTGATACCTGGGTTACTTCTCCCCCCTCTTTGGCAGGAGGCTGCAGCACCAGAAAGTGTCAATTTACTCTCTCTATTGGGCCAAGAACATCCCTGGTACAAATTTATTGCTCTTAATAGGGCTGGGCCTTTAATTCCTAGCACATACTTGTGAAGAATTTTGGCTTGTCACTGAGGAATAGGAATTATTTTCCTCTCTACAGGTACAGGCAGGTCCTCCTTTTGCTGAGGGCTCTGCACATCCCGAGAAGAGCATTACTGCAGTGCTCCCATAAAGAGGATATGAAAACCCCATAAGCAACTGCCTGTGCTGAAAGCCAGCAGCAGAGTGGCTGCTGTTTAGTACATGGGAATTTTTTTTTCCCTTTCCCCCATTTTACTGCTTTTCTACTAGTTGAAGTGCTACTGTGGGATCAATCTGCTCCCAGTCCCTTGGGGAATTGGACAGTGGAGTAAAAGGTTCCTAGAATGAAGACAGGCACTTTTACCATTAAAGCCTCTAGCAGCTGAAGCTAGGACTGAGATTTCACAGCAGATTTTATTACTTCTTCCCATTTGTAAAGGGATCTGGATTAAATGCTTGTCATACTCAACTGCCTGAGGTTCCTGCCATGCTCCTCTGTGGACAGTACTGATGTTCTCACTGCTGCAGAAGCTGCTGTAGTGGCTCCCTGTCACTGATGGGACAAGTGGCCACAAACAGTGGCAGCCCATTAAATGTTACTCCCTGAGAGAGGCTTGCTGACAACGGGAAGGAATCTCCCTCCTGCATTCCAGCTCACTCAGTGTCTGTAGGGCAAATCTGGGCTGAATTGAGATGTTTTAGTAAAAATCAGCCTGAAGGAAGGCAAAGAGCAGAAATGAGCACACTGCCAGCATGTGCCAGAAGGCCAGAGAGGTGGCGTGTCCCTGGCAGGGCGTGGGGGAATGATGAAGAGACCTCTCTGAGCAATTGCCCCTCTGCAGCCCAGAGCCAGGCTGGCCAGCCAGCAGCTCTGCTCACTGCTCTAACAAACAACACCTGGGAGCACAAACAACAGGGACTACTGAGGGATTCAATTCCCACAAGTACATCAGGCCACAGCTTCCCATGGAGACAATGTGTGTTCAACCAGCAGCAAATGGCTCTGATACTGCAGTTCCATCTGTAAGGGTGCCTCTGTAAAGGTGCAGTTGCACATTACCACTAAACTTCATCCCAGTTTGCAGCAGATTCCTCCTTTGACATTTTTCCCAATAATGTCAGTAACTTTCTCGTTGTTACTCTGTGAAATGAGCACCATGAGCATACAGTGGCTTGCAAAGTCAGGTGAAAGAGAGGGTATTGTTTCAGTCCTTCACATTTCTGAAATGCGAACAGGAGATGCAGATCGCTTTTCTTCTCCAAGGAACAAAACACAGAATCTATGATTAAAAATCCTCTTTGGATTTCAGCTAATGAGTGCCTTGGCTTCATCAGATCGACAAAGGAGGATTTGTGATGGTTGGAAAAGCCCGAGTAAGAATACATGGAAGAATGAAAAATGATGAAAATTTAAATGTCTGCCTTTACTCTCCTATAAAACTCTTCTGGACTCGGCCATTATGGATCACTTGTGGGTAAGTGTAATAAAAAGGTCACTATTCTTACAAAAAAAAAATGATGCTTACTGGAGGTCCCAGGATGGGGGCTTGGCAGATCTGTCCCTTTCTCTAAAAATCTCTTTTTGCTTTCTGTGACTCTGCATGCCTAATGATGTTTTGTGTACATCTGAGAGTCTGCACAGACACTCAACAAACCATTTGCCTGAGGCCTTCATTTCATGGGTACTACGTGAACTGGTCTCCAGACACATGAGGTTGCAGAGGTTAAATAGCTAGTTACAGTACATAAAGTTTATATCCACTGTGACTAGATGAAGCTTTTTTCTTCTTTTAAGTGCTTTTCTCTTTATGGAAAAAAGAAAGATGACTGCAGTCACATCCCAGCTTTACAGCATAATCCTATTTTAATGGTAATAACACACAAAATCCTTCCTACTTTACATCCAAACACCTGCACTGCACTTCTGTAGTGAGAGATGATGCTCAGCACACATCCTTTATTTTTTTATTTCCTGTATTTTATCAAATGTATATAGCAACTGCTGTGACTTGCTTTTCTACCAAATTTAATAGAGAAGGTCTTTGAAGATGGTTGATTGCATACTTCATTTCATAAAGTTAAGAATACTTCATCAAATAAAGAAAATACCATTAGCAGATGCTCCACGCTGGCCCTAATGGAGCTAAATAGTCACAGGCAGGTAGTGCCACAATTTTTTCCTCCACCATGCAGAAAATGCTGTCTCTAGTGCCAGCTGGGTACATCCTGGGAGGAATGATTCCTCCAGGAGCTCACTGGTTTGGTGACCTGTTCCTACCCACCATCTCATCCTTATTTGCTCCAGGGCAGAAAGGGAGGAATCTTTAAATTACTCATGAGATAGTCAAATCTAATTTCAGCCTCGAGGCAGTCTGGAGCTCCTACTGACTGTTTTCAGCCATCTCCTCCATGAAAAGTGGGTTTTTCTTGGTTGTGATCCCTCTGTGCTCTGCCACAGGCGTCTCCAAAGCAGTGGCTGTGCACTGGACCATCGCAGGCTCTCCTCTGGAAATAGATGTGAGGAAGCAAAGAACTGCGAGGCAGGAAATGGCCACTTGGTCCAACGAGCCTGGCCCTTTAAGTTTATCTCGAACGCACCTCCTTGCTTTGTCTTTGCATCTGCAAATCTCCTTTCTCCTCATAAAAATGTCTAGCTGTCTCTTAAACCCATTCAAAGTATTTGCTTAAGTGACCTAACTTGGCAGCAACGCTACAGCATTTGGGCAGGCCTGAGTGACATAATGCTGCCAGAATCCCCTGTTTATTTTTCATGTTGCCTGCAATCCTGCCATACTGGGCTAGGCTGTAGCGGATAAATAAGTCCTGTACAGCCCACAGGAACCATCCACGGAAAACTCAAAGCTACCAGAAGTGCCAATGCTGACTCAGCATCCAAAATGCTTCCCATGAAAAACTCAGGAGCCGGCCTCTTTGGAGCTTGTGCTCTTGGAAGAGCCATCTCTGGGTGGAATTCTGAATTGGCTTCAGCCTGTGTTCAAGAACAAATGGGAGAGTTTCTGCCACTCTCCCATCTAAACTTCTCTTCACTAAGCATATGGAAACATCTCCGGTTCACAATTGGCAGCTAGTTTATTTAAACTTACATACAGCTAAGTAGTAAAGATTTTGTGAAGATTTAGCTGGCTTTTTTCTGCTGCTTGTAACTTTTTTTTAGGAATGACATGAGCTTGTTTGAACTCTAGATGAGCACTGCCATTTTGGTCATTCACCATGGTTCCTTCCTCCCTGGTGAAGGACCAGCTTCACCCATCTGCTCAAACCTAGAGTAACTCTGCCTCCCACTGGAGTTTACAGTGGAAAATTTGCTTCCCTGTATCTGTTCTTAAGTTGCTGTTACTGATGCAGCTGAACACACACTACCCCACAGGAGGCAAGTTTCAAGGGATGCAGCTGATGCTGTGTATTTATTCCTATCAATCCCACTCAGTGCTTTTGGCAAATTTTTGCTTGGGACAACCCCCCATTCCCTATCTGGGACTGCACACCTCACAGCACAGTGAACTGAAGCCAGGGAGCTTGTCATCATATTTTCCTAGCTACCTTTCCTGCATCCTGGGGAAGATCCCAGTCTGAAAATCATAAGCACAGAATAAACTTTACCAGAGGATATGGATCCTCATCCACATGCATCATTACATGTGTACCAACGGTTACACAAAATGCCTAAAGCCTTAAAGTCACTGAAATAAACACTGCAACATCAGCCTTCAGGCTTTTGTTGCACTTCATCCTCTGGAACACGTTATGAGCAGCCACACAATGTGTTGTTCTTCAGCAGCTGCCTGAGCATTTGTCAGCTGAACTGCAGCAGCAGGAAGGCAGAAATAAAAAACTTCAACTGTAACTTTTCCATATACACTGTATTCTTAGGTTACAAAATAATCCTACATATTCATATAAATGTAGCCTCACTAAGGCAAATGGACCATTGATATGGAAACTAATCTGGAATATTAGGATCTCTTCAGTTTTGGTTTTTTTTTTCATATTCTGTAAATGGCTGGCACATGGAAAAATGCCTTTGGTCTTGATATAAATCCCACTCTCATAAACATTTGAAAATGCTCTTATTCCAGTTTTGCCAATAAGAACAGGCATTTTAAGCATGTAGAAACAGAATGAGGTTTTTAATGAGCCTTTTTGCTCCTCTCTAATTACTTTTTGTAGCACTTTAAATAACAGGGTTCCTGATGTAACCCTTCTGCAATCTCTAAGAGACTATTGTGATTTGATTTTTTTGTTTCATATGTTTTGAGCACTGATCATGCATTTATATCTAATGCTCCTATCCATCTACAGGCATGTTTAATTTGTTTTTTCCTCCTGTTCTTGAGTGCAATCATGCCTGGTAAGACAGGAGGCCAGATCCTGCTCTCCCTGGAAAACTTAGTTTTAGCTCATTTCATTTGATCTGTAATAAAACTTTTTTCCCATTTTCCCATCTGACTCCTTCAACTGTTCAAGGCCCCTATGTGTACCAGGTTGTGCTGACTTTTGATGATTTCTTCATCATCAGTCTGAATGAATCAATACAGAATATTCTGTATCCAGAGAGATATATGCAACAATGCAAAACACATTTCTCTGCTGAAGAGTAAATCCCAGTTTGTGAGAGACATTATTTGCCATAACATCAAACTTTTCCCAGAAACTGCCTTTCATTTCACCCTGCATTTGGATTCCACATTCACTTCACCCTGCCTCTTCCTCAGCCTGGCAAAGCTTGAATTCCCTCAGCAGCTTGCTATCAACTAAGGCTGTATCAAAGGATGTCTAAACCCCATCCAACGGTGCATACGGGATATGAAAGCTCTCAACAAGACTTACCACATATAGCTGGGAGTCCACTGCCAGAGGCCTGAGCAGCCCCAGGCTCCCCACATCTTTCCCACAGCTGGGGAGCTGCAGCTGGTGCCGCCCTGTGCACTCAGCCCAGCCATCCCAGGATGTGTCGCTGCTCCCCCGTGTGCAGCTGTGGCTGCTGAGCCAACGGGCACCCAACCGAGGCTCACACACTCTGCCAGCTCTCTGCACTCAGCTGGAGATTACAGAGAGCAAAAAGAAAGACAAACCTGCAAGAGAAAACTGAAGAGAAGTCCCCAAGCAATGGCTGTGTTGGAATATTGCTTCTCCTGTTTTCACATCATTTTTCACTTGCTTCTCTGTGTCTAAGTATTTTAAAGCAGAAATCTGATCTGCCCATTTAGGTTCAAAACAGGCCAAGTTCCTGCTGTAGCCTTGCTTGTGTTTGGTATCAAAATCGGTGTGGGACGGAGGCTGCCTTCCACAGCAGGGGATCTGAACACCTCTTGTCAATTTAAACATCTTGTCCACTTGCATGGAGAACAGACTGTGCCTTCACATCCTGCAGAACCCAATGCAATGGGCTAAAAGCAAGGGACAGCCTGGGAGAAGGGAACAGCTCTCACAGAAGGGCTGGAAAATCAGAGAGGCCGACTGTGCCTGGCTGGTACATGCTTTTTTTCACTGATGCTGGCAGATAAATCACTGGCCTCTCATACCCCCACGGCAGGTGTGTACAGAGCAGCTGTTCTTTGGGCTCTGTTGCCCTGTAATGGCACATGTATGTTCTACCTACACCCCTGGCACAGCTGCTGTGAAATAAATCTCTTAACCCACTGGAAGGTGGATTCCCCCATTGTGTCATGGGGAGAGGTATTTTCATGGTGAGAGGATGGGAGGAAATAGGGCTTTGCAACCAGAAACATGCAGAACAATATTCAAAGTCACAGTCCTGTCTTTGCCATCCAGATGTTTCCAGAGACACCAAACCACTGCATACCAAACTCAGGGCTTCTTATTCCCACCAGACAGGCACTGCATGAGGAAAGGATATGTGCTCTGTTTAACCTCATTTATTCCTTAGCAACCAAAAGCTCCCTGTATTTTCCCATCTTGGGGGCTTATGTGTGGATCCCCATTCAGTGACATTCTCCCACCATGAATGATTAAGGAATCTGAATCTTTTAAATTTGCCAGATCCCATTTCTATTCCTAAATACAGCCCTACAGAGAGAGATAAGCCTGGGAGGCCAGGGGATTTTATTTAATGATCCCTTTTTATGGGGCCAAGAAGCAGTGCTATGAAAAGGAGGTCTGGGGCCATTTCTCCCCTCTGTGCCTGTGCTTTGCAGAGATTTATGCAAACATTTTTTGTGCTTTATCTAGCTGTGCTGGGTTTGCTGGGAAAGCAGACAGGGTCTTGCCCTGGGATGTATGGCACAGGCCAGGTCTTGGAAGGCACATCCAGCACTGGCCAGTGCTAATGGGAAGTGAGGATTAACATCTTAATCCCTGGTGTGGTTGTGCCACCAGCAAAGCCAAGGCAGTGGGCAACTACCTCAAGGTGGAATGAAATTCAAGACTGGTTTGAAAAGGTAACTTCTTGGCAAGCTCTGTGCTGTGCAGGACTTTCCTTGCCTAATACAGTTCTTGAGAACAGGTTTATTTGTGTGGTTTACTTCATATACCTGCAATATTTTCTTTCCTGCACAGGACTGGATGTACCTGTTTAAATTTCTGCTCAGGACCAGCTCAATGATCAGCCCACTACACATAACGTAGGTGAGTTTCACTGTCCCATTACCTGTATTTTCCTGTGAGAGGAGCTGGGATTACAAACCAAGGAACAGGAGAGAACAGCCATGGAACGTGGAATGTCCTCAGCAGTGCTGCTTGACCTTAGAACCTGCAGGCTTAGGATAGGGGAGTACAACCAGCAGAGTCAGCAGCTGGAATTCAACTGCCCCAGCAGGAATTGAAAACAAATGAACAGACTAACTGAAATATACCTTCCCCCGATCTCTCTCTGAATCAACACCGTGCTGTTTACAGTAGTGTATAATAATATTGAATCAAGATTTGCATGGGACAATTTCTATGCCATAGCACATGATAACTCTGCAATAACTTTTTTTTCAGTGATGCAAAAACATTTACTTTAATGATAATGAAAATAAAGTCAGTAAAATCCCTTTGTCCTGTTGTTTTGATCAGATAAACCATATCTACCAACTGTTAGAAGGAGGATTAACTTGGGTTGACTTTTTTTTTAATGTACTATGAGAAAAGCCCTGGGGCCAAAACATTTACAGGCCAGGTTTTAGTGTATGTTGATCTAATAGTTTCACTGAAGAAAATGTCTTTA
Source organism: Bombycilla garrulus (assembly GCA_013400315.1). NCBI lineage: Eukaryota > Metazoa > Chordata > Aves > Passeriformes > Bombycillidae > Bombycilla > Bombycilla garrulus. The sequence continues at coordinate 486,556 of VXBU01007090.1, forward strand.
AACCTGGCAGGTGTGTATTGGTTTTCATTACTTCAAGTGTCTACTAGCAAAGTTTTAATTAACAGAGTTGTACACAAAATATTTTCAGTGATGCAAGAGTGAGGAACTTGGGAACAGGACTCTTTCCAGTTGCTGAACTGGGCATGGTAGACAGGACTGTAGCAGTCTTGCCTGACTATCCCTCGGCTCTCAGATGGGTAGGACAAGTTCTCCAGTGATATCCAACTGTTCCTCTCATGTGCTATTTGCAAGACCCCAGTCCTGCTGTCAGGTACTGAAGAAATTGTCTCTGCTGTGGACTAAAGGGAAATACAAGAGCAAGGAGATGGACAGACTTGGCTGAAGTCTCCCAGCAAGTCCGGGACAGAACCAGCCCAGGTCCCCAGGTGTCCCCAGACCTATTCCTGTGACCTGACCTTCCTGAGCTGGCCATTTGCCTCTCCCCATTCCACCTGGGTAGATGCCCACTTTTGAGAACCATGGAAGAAAAGGGAACAAGCTTAGCAAGCTGCTTGCCTACTACAAACATAACAGGAGAAAACACAGCATTTACTTTGCCTCTTATCAGAGACGTTAGGCCACAAGAGATAAGGTTATTAGCAAAAACATAGCACTGGTGCTCTAGTTAGATAGCAGAGGAGATAGACCACTTATCTTATCAGCTCCTTTATGAAGTCTCCCTCACTGTTATTATAATTTTCTGATAATATTATATACAAAATTGATAGCATTTTATTTTTCCTGGACAGGTTCTTTTCACTTGCCCTTTTCTTAACAGGTTGTCTTTTTTCCTCCTCAAGTAAGTGGACTTTCCCTCTGAAGTCCTAAGTTTGGCTGCTCCCTTTTGCCTCTTTTAGATCCACTTTATCCCAGTTTCAGGTTGCTTCAATTGCACTTCTTTTACAGTCCTTTGTCTTCTGTTGCCTTTCTTTTAACTGAGATGCTGCTCTAGGGGATAGGTTTTTGACAGTGACAACAGTAAATGGGATGATTTGCACTTCATCCAAAACTCCACTCTTTGTCTGATGAGCATTTATTTATCATGGGTGATACAGTCCTTTTCTTTTGTGTACTTGGGAAAGAGCAATTTCATTATTTAGCTGTGCATTTCCATGGGATCTCCCCTCACCTTGTCCCTCTGCAGTATCCTGTTATGTAACTGTTTTCTTTTAATAAATTTAATAAAATGGAAAGAATCAGTGATCATCAAAGAGCTCTCTGGTGACTGGCTTGTAAAGGCAAGCTCTTTGAACAGTCCCTGCTGTAGGCTCATTTTTTTGACATTTGGGTTCACAACTGTGAGAATGTAAAAGCATCTTCATGCAGACAAAAATTAGGCCCTAAATTATGAAGTGCTGATCCTTTACCTCTAAAATTAGTGAGAGATTAGTCACAAGTTTCAAAGGGCGTAGGGTCAGGCTCTACCAGAAAAACACAGTCACCCTGATTTATTGTGCACATTTTCATGAGACAGCCTTTGAGATGCAGCGAAGATCTCAACACGGCCAAATGAAATGGTATGTAGAAACCCCCTCCTTAGAACCATCTGTATGCTCCTTATTGTGTCCTGCACAGTCAAGCTGAAAATTTGGGTCATTACCATGCAGATTATAACTAATTTCATACATATGATTTTGAAAGAGATCACTTTACAGAGCCTTTGCACAGGGATTACTTGCAATCCTCCTTGAGGGGTGATCTCAAAAGTTTTTTCTCAGTATGATAGATTGATTTTTCTTTTGGCCATTTGTGATGATTAAAGCATAGATCTTGACAGGTCCTCCTACAAAGGGTCAAGTCCTGCTCCTGGAAAGATGGGAGTTGGCATCTGGTAGCCTGAAACTGGGACAGGCATTTTAAAATCCAAACACTTGGCCAGGCATTAATTCAGACTGTCTGGATGGAACAGCATTTGTCTGCCCGTGTGGTTCTCATATGCATTGTTTCCAGGAGTTGTCCTTCCTAGAATAACATAAATCTCTGAATGATGCTGTTTGGCTGCCCTAAGAGCACCTCAGTGGAGTAGGGCATGTTGTCTTAAATAATTTCTAATTCCTTCCTTTCTGTGGTGTTATAAAGCCTTGTGTGTGCTGCTCTGGCAGTGTGTCTCTGGCCTTGGAGCCTGGCGAGAGGCTGCATATTGTGCTCCTTAGGGGATCAACAGCTCGGCACATTGTTGTGTTTTTTCAATTTTCATCAGTATCTGCTGTAATGTTTTGGTTTTTTTTCTGTGATATCCAGATACATTGAAGAGCATGTGTGAGCCCTATACTCATGGCAAATTTAACATTGACTGAAGAACACAGAGCAAGGTTTCTTTTTTCTACATCAAAAGAGTTTCTCATTTATAAATCAGGAAAGGGCCAGGCCCTGCCCAAGAGCAGAGCTGGGCTATTCTGCTGCACTGGCTGCAGTGCCCAACCACACACTTTACAATCCAGCCTACTTCCTTTTTTCTTTCCAGAAAAACCATGCAGCCCTCAAAAGCTTGACTTTGTCAGTGGAACTGGTTTCTCCATAAATGCTGGCTTGGTTTGTGACAGTGTAATACTGGATCATTTTGTCTCTGTTTCATATGAAGGGCTCATTTATGAGTAACTGCTAAATACAGTGTAAATGCCTAAAGTCATGCATTTTTTACCTAAATATGGTATATTATGACTGGGTATGACCAGGTGAGAGAAAGTTGTCTCAGAATGTTTTGGAGGGCCTCTTCAACACCACTGCAATCACTAACCATCAGCTGCCCTATCTGTCATTCAGTAAAAACTTACTTTGCATGTGTAAGTACAAAATATAAAACACAACTGGATTTTCTTTTTGGTGATAATCTTGCAGTCTGAGCAATCTATTCTAACTTGCTGGATCCCCTCAAAGATTCCAAGACACACAAATAGGAACAACAATTCTGACCCGTTTCCATTTTCATGGCCCAAATCACAACCCTGCAGCAAAATAAGTCTGAAACACCAAACAGTTTGGGGGCCTTTTTTCAGAAACAGACGGAAATCCAGATAACCTGGAACACACAGGTCAAAACTGACTTACTAAATTTACAGACAGTTTTGAGACAATCATACATTTCCGGGTTTGAAAGTGTAAGTAGACTGTGAAGTGACATCCGAAGAAGACATCTGAAGTACAATGCAAGTCCTTTAACTGTCAAAAGTATTTATTTACCCGATAGTGATGCAACATTGAAGTTTCTTAATACAAACTGGAGATCTCTTTTCACTTAATGAAACGGTAGGAGAGGGAAGCAGAGTGGCACTACTTGCTGGAAGAAGAAGCCAGCAGCAGTGGGTGCTCAGGGGCCTGCCAGGCCAGCTGCCTTCTCTATGGGGCAAGGGAGCTGAGGGTCTTGGTGTGAAAACACACCCACACAACCCCTGCGAGTCCGTGGTATTTTGAACTCTAGTGAAAGCTGAATCACTTTGACTCAGCTGCAGAAGCACTTAGGAGTTGCGTGGGAGTCCCCCAGAACACATAACAAATCATGGAGTAACAAAGAGAATTAAAAGGTAGTAATATGATACCCGATTTAAGAACATGGATTAAATATTGAATTAAGCCCTACTCCCCATTCAGCTTACAGACAGTCTCTTTGCTATAAAATGGCACTGAGGGCCAAATTCTGCTCCTGCTTTAATGGGAATGAGGAGGAATTGCTATGGAGTTATGTCAGAACAAGCCTGGGATGGCGAGAGGAGCCTGAAGCCAGGGCAGCAATGCGGTCAGGGCATGCCCAGGAGGGGATGGGGTGGCCAGAGCTCCTGACACAGTTGTCACTGTAGGCAGACAGGCCCTAATTGGTCTGATCTGATTACTTTTTCCAAAAGCTTTGAACTTTGCACAGGATGCCTTGGGCCTGCCTGCAGGAGCCCTGCTCTGGTGGGGAATTAGCACAATGGCTGGGCTGACCTCCCCCCACCCCAACTGAATGTTATTATCACACGGGCAGTGGCTGCTGATGAATGACTGACAGGTGTGATCAGCTGATGGCAATGGCTGCGGATGGTACTCGTGCACTGCCATTTACTGCACTATAATGTGTTCTGCAGTGGGCAAAGGATAAAGCTTGTAAAACATTTGTTTTAAGTCTTAAAATATCAAATTCCTCATAACTATGGGCTTCCTAAAACTGGCCCTGGTAATTACAAGTGTTGAGCCATGAATAATTTCACGCTAGGAGGTGCATTAATTTTAACCTCCTCCCACCTCCTCCAGACATTGTGAAAGCACATTACCAGTGAGGACAAGTTTATGATCTTATCCAGGACAACTGGTGCAATAATATGAAATGAAAACCAAGACAAAAATGTCATTGTCTGCACACTCTGTACAAAGGGATCCTGCAGAAAGCTCCCTTTGCAGCCTGAGACCAGGAGTGCTCCAAAGGTGCAAGCAAGATTTATGGAGCTTTTCTAAGCACATGGCTCAGAGCCTGTCAGATCCGACTGTTGTCAGCCTGGTGTCTAGGGATTGTTTCAAGGAACAGGGAGGAGTTTTGACATCCCCGTGTTTTGACAGTCCCTATGAAGGTTTTTATTTAAAATCTTCAACCACGCTTGCACAAAAATCCACTGAGACCTGGGACCACGCTGACCCAGATGGAGCATGCTTGGTCCCAAAACAATCACCTGCAGCCTGGAGTACTTGGGTTTCTAATCTCACTGTCATTAAGTTCAAGGCAGTGGCATAAGGATGTATTTGGCAAGCCCTTCCTGCTTAACATCTGCATGTTTCTGTCTGATCACATTTATGACAGCAACCCCATAGTTTCACAACTCACTCAAAGTTACACCTCAGTCAAAGAGGAAACAGGCAAGTCTGGCTGGAGGAAGGATCAGAGATTTCTATCTTGGGCAGGGCACCCCACAGAGTATTTGCCATTCAGGCTGTGTGAGGCTGTACTGTCAACACCATCCTCAAGAAGGATGTATAATACAGATGTTAAACACCAATTATCCCACTAAAGATCAGGCAAAGTTAAATAATGGCAAGGGTGTGATGAACAAATTAGGGATGATATTCTCCCCTTAAGGTTCTCAGGTGCCCCTGTGGTAGCTCTCCCTCACCTTGTACTACATCAGATTGTGTGTGCTGTTACAGCAATGCCTGATTGCGAAGTAAAAAATTGTCTTGATGCAGATTTGAAAGCCTTGGGGTTTGCTTCATAAACTCAGTGCTAAGATGCTGACAATGTCATTCTCAGTTGCTTCTCAGTCCTTTTAGACTGAGCAAAATACCTTCAGCCAAATATATAATCAGTCCTGGTTTATATCAAGACATCACAATTTGCAAGTCATTAGCATTGTTGGGCTGCACAAGGTAGAATTTAATTTCTATGCCTCATCTATGATCCTGAAAAATAAAATCTTTGGGGACATTAATGATTGTCCTTTTTATCCTTTATAACAGTGTAACAGCACTGAAGCCAGCTGTAGGTTATTTTCTTGAAATTTTTCATGCTTCCTTTTTACCATTTAAGAAAAATGTATCTGTGTGTCACTACTACTAGGATGAAATTTTCCTCTGGAAATCAAAGCACGACGAAAACGCTTTATCAGTTTCTCCATTCTCTTCAGAAATTTGTGGTAGCAGATGCCTTAAACTCTCTCGTGGGTGAAGGGGAAAGGTTGGATTACTGAAAAAACAAGGCAGGCTTCAGAGTGTGGAGGAGGCATTAGGAACTGCTTAGGATCTCAAACCTGCAACACCTTGAACCCATCACCAGCCAGAACCGTGATGGATGGGAGAGGATAAAGGGCAGTCTAGCTGACCCATGATGCCTTCCAGTGCCCTCCAAGAAACAAGAAGAAAAGAGATTCTTATCACTCTGTGAAAGAACAGAGGGGAAAATTATCATTAAAATGCCTTCCTAATAAAACTAACAAACAGGAACTTTTTTTTTCTTTCAAACTCCATTCTCTTATCCCTTCCCTACAAGCTTCAAGATGGCCATGACTTGAAGAATTTTAGTCTTTGAGTGAACCTTTCCTAAGTAGAGGTCACATCCTTCTGCCTAGACTTCAGCTTTGTTAGACATCCTTCTTTGAAAACCTCAAGAAAATAAATAATTTTGGGTATATCTTTACAGCCATTAGTGCATAGAATCACTATGTAGAATTATGGTAATACAGAGAATTAATATAAGTAATCAAATTATATATTTGTGGATGTGAATTCACATCCCACACCAGCCGCCAGAGAATCACTGACGAAACATTAATGAGTCACTCTATTTCTCTGTTTGCTTTAGGTCTGGGAATTTTGCTGTCTCTTTGTAAAGTGCTCTAGGATGACGTCAGGTTATGGAGAAGTTAGGGGTGTTATGGAACTGAGACAATTACTGACCTTGCAGCAAAGAATTTATAGTACAAAGCTGGCTATTGGAACTTAATTTCCTGTGATTGCTTTCCTCCATAGATATTTGCAGCCATGCATGTTTGTGCCTCTCCCAGCCAGCCAAGGAGATTTGCAGAGCTCATGGCAATGCTCAGGAGTCAGATCTCCCCAAATGTGGCAGGATGCTGCCAATGTGCTTTTCCATCATGTCTTCCTGGTGGTCATAGGGGCTGGTAGGACAAGATTGCAAAGCTAAGTGGATCTCAGGTTCAGTGTCCAGCTACAGGGCACCTTGCAGGACTTGAAGTTCTGGAATCAGGAAATGACCTGTGGAAATTCACTTGTTACGGCCCAACAACCTACCCACACACTCTCAGGAGACAGCTGGGCAATAGAATCTCTTTTTCCCTGTTCCCTGAAAGCTGCATATAGGATTTGGAGCAGGAGGGCTTGGGAACCATTTTTTAAAGTTAATACTAGGATTCTGAGTGTTTTGGGAAGTCATAAGAGTCTATGATTCTTTTCTGAATCCTGTGGTGCCAGTCTCAAGGCCAGGAACTGCTGAACAGCCAGTGCTGAACCTGTGTCCGGCAGGAGGGATATTATCATAGACACTGTGTCTTTCTTTTGGCTATGGAGCTGGAAATGTTTCCCAAAAACTGCTGTGATGTGCTGTCCTAGGCTTTGCCTACCATGGGACATAGCATTACCTCCAAGGAACCAGTTATGGATGTGAAAAAAAATTCAAGTTACACAAACAAAAGACTTTTAAATGTAACTAAACCATCAAAACCAGGCTCTTTGGCCTCTGTGCTGTCTATCATCCAGCGCCTCTGCCCAGGCATGACAGCCCCTCTACCTGGGAGAGCTGCTCCAGCGAGCCAGGGCACAGGGGCTGACATCAGACTCTATAAAAATGTGTGATTTAATGAGTGCCATGCATCACACATCTCAGGCCTTTAAAACAGCCTTGCTGCTGAGAGCCCCTGTACTGAACAGCCCCGATCTCTTGTAAAACTCGGCTCTTGTCCTCCAGAGCCTGCCAAGTTCCCATGATCACTGAAGGAACAGGGGTAGCTAGGAACCTTTCTGCATTTAGGGTTTATTCCTAATCCTGTTGGTTCCTATCTCACAATGACATAGCTTGGATCCCCCCGAACATTCCAGTAATTCCTCCCTTTTGAGCAGGCAGCCGAGGCGTTTCTTTGGCAAGCAGGCATCCCACATTCCTGGACTCAATTCCCAAGCTGTCTTGCCCACTCTTCAGGAATGGCTCCCTGCAGGGACTTATTTCCTTAAGGATGAGAGGTTTTCATACCCTGGCAAGTTTCCCACTTCCTATCATCACATGTATCCTGTGCAAAGAGGGAGCAGAGAAGTGCAGGTTTCTTCTCGGTTGTTTTCAGTGCCCAGACACCTCAGGATGACAAGCAGGTGCTTGCAGAGTGTGTGGTCCCTTGCTCCAAGCTGGGACACTGCTGGAGGGTCGCTAGGGGTCCTGGGGAAAACTCTGCCTGAGCTGTGACAAAGCACAGAGAAGAGCCCTCAGATGTGACACATTAAATCGGGCCAGCTGAGAGCTGCTCCCAGGTCTGTGGCAGAGACAAGCTCCCAGCAGTTACCAGCACTGACAAAGCTGATGCATGAAAGCTCTGCTGCTACGTGAGGATATCACAGTTTCTATGCATCTTTCTACCTCAAGCTCAGTCACCAAAGGATATCTGGGCTGAATTCACCAATCTCTGGGTTGTGTTGCCTTCTACCTTGGTGCCTGCCTGTGCAGTCCAGCATTGCATCACCTCCCCAGGCCTCTCCCCGACTGCCCACAATGGTGCTGCTCCCCTGCTCACTCACACAGCCCCTCTGCTCTCCCCAGAGAGCTGACACTGGGAAATACCCTCTCACTGGGGCTCTAGCCTTAGGAGCCAAAGGAGCCTGCAAGGAACAGGATTTTTTTCCAGCCTATTTTCCAACACAGATGCACAAGTTCAACACAAGTTATTGGGCTGGGTATCACAGGTCACTAGCTGACAAGCTGCATAGTTTAACTTCTGCCTCCAAATACTGTTAGCTACTTGTTTTCTCATTTGCTGTCAATTGCTGGGCTCTCAGGGATGCTGCCACCATTTAAATATATTTTGGTGTGAATTCTGGTTATTTCAGAAAGAAATAAACTCCTTCCCATTACTGAGAGGCCCAGTGTTAATGTGATGAGGGCTCTGTTTCACTCCTGTTCTATCAACCTTCCTCTACAGGAAACATTTCTGCCTGTTCCACACGAGATGCCTGTGTGTGTTCAAGCAGCAGAGCCGCAGGTAAAACCCAGCAATCCATGGCACAGCCGCGCTCCAGCCCTGTCCCCGCTCCAGCCCTGTCCCCGCTCCAGCCCTTTCTCTGCTCCAGCCCTTTCTCTGCTCCAGCCCTGTCCCGCTCCAGCGCTGTCCCGCTCCAGCCCTTTCTCTGCTCCAGCCCTGTCCC